>LUKR01002032.1:0-10686 GCA_019395275.1 Puccinia brachypodii
TATCAGGGGGCTTGCCGGGGTCCTATCCCACCCCTGTAGCCTGTACATCTACTATTTGGCTGAGTCCCCCTCTTCTTTTTTTGCCAGATCTGGCGTCTGTGGCACTTAGCAGAACCCCTCCGCCAACCACTAGATGACTCCCCGGCGGCCAATTGTAGCTTTGCCGGTCATGCTTTCCACCTCTTTCCTTCTCCGGCAATGAACACCGCGTGCTTGCACCTTCTACCCGTGTGTTTATGGATCCACCATTCTACTGAGCCATACTTTCAAGGTTCCTGAGCGGCTTAATTAAGCCATCAAACCTTCTTTTGTTTGTTGCTCTATATAAACCGCCACAGTGTGCAAACCAATTTGAGTGCCTTCACATGAAGCCAGCAAGTCTTCAGTTCATCAATGTCACCGTCTTCATCACCCACACGAGTGAGACATGAAATCAAGAGCGTCACTGGGCGGGAGAGAGAGAGAGAGAAGTTCAAGAGGAGTGAGCACAGGTCAAGTTGCTTTGTGGTTGACCAGTCTTTTTCTTGGTCAAAGCAATGATGATGTGAGTCAACCGAGCCTTGAGAGAAAGAGGGAAGGGAGAAGTGAAGAATTGCAGAATTAAAGAGCGAAGATGGTGATGAGTAATATTTACATCCACCCAGGTTTTACAGGGGCCAAGCTTAGTCCCAGCCTCCCCCTCCAGCAGTTTCCTCCCAAAAACCACCACGCTGCCCATTAGAATGGTAAGTCAACCACAGCCATCTTCTGCCCCCGTGGATTCCCAAAACACTTATCCAATCTGCTTGTCTCAGTCGCTCTGACGATCACACCGATCTTGCTTCCCCCATCCCTGCTGTCTATCCAATAACAACCTCGCGGCGAACCTCGAGCCGATCCAGCATGGCGTCAAGCGGAGCAAGGGGGGATCCTCGCAACCCAAGCCCATGTCGGCCGAGGAGGACGCCCAACTGGTCGAGTACAAGCGGCTAAACCAGGACCTACTTGACCGAGTTCAGTCCATCTCAACTCCTACCTTGTCGTATTTCATAGTCACCCTAGACTCATGCTCTATACTGCACACATTTGAATCGCTGACAGCACGCGCTCAAACGGTATTCGGAGCCGGAATCTCTTTCGCTGAGCACGATGGTATTAAGGATCAACCCCGAACACGTGACCGCCTGGTCGTTCCGAAGACATTGTCTGCTCACACTATGTTCCCAAGGAGACCCCGATCAAGACGAGCAGAGCTTTGACAATGCGCTGCAGGAAGAGCTTCCTCTGACCTTGGCCTCATTCCAGCGGAACCCGAAAGCTTATCCGATCTGGGAGCACCGGAAGTGGGTCTTGGGTCAGATGTCTAATTCGGACTGGCAGGCCGAGCTGGCCCTTCTCGAGAAACTCTTCAAGCTCGACGGTCGTAACTGTGAGCGAGCTGATCGACTCTCCAGACCTCAAAACCCTCCCAAGGCGTCTGGCTGGCTGGTCATACTTACATATTTTCCACCCCCTCCAACGACAGTCCATGCATGGGACTATCGGCGCTACGTAATCTCGAGAATCAAGCAGAGCCAGCCCCCGGAGACCCTCGACGCCGATGAACTAGCTTTCAGCGGACAACAGATCGAGGCGAATTTCTCGAACTTTTCAGCCTGGCATTACCGCTCCAAACTATTACAATCACGACTTGACCAATCCGATCATACTCAATCTCATCATCATGATCCTGGGAATGATGATGATGATGATGGTCAGGATGGAAAGGAGAAAAAAGAAGTTTTAACAACTGAGCTGGAATGGGTTCGCGGGGCGCTTTGGATCGACCCGAATGACCAGAGCGCATGGTTATACCATCGCTGGTTACTGAGTCAAAGTTCAGTCTCACAAAATTTACAAAACAAAGAGGCGGCTAGAAGAGAAGAAAGAAGATCTGATCTTCTTCCCTTTTGATTTTTTTCTTCTTGTGATTATAGCCCAGGATGAACAGATCCAGACAGCTGAATACGCCTCGATTGCTGAGTTGCTCACAGTCGAGCCGGACGCCAAGTGGGCTATCGCCGCCCTCATCCGGGCTCGGCCTGTAGAGCACGCTCACTTACTTGGCCGTCTTATCGCGCTCGACCCGCTCCGGAAACAGAGGTATTTAGACCTTGTCTTGCCGGCCGCCGAGCTAGGTTGACCTTTGTGCTCATCATCTTCTTTTTCTTCTTTGGTATATGGATGGATACTTTCTACATCGTTCCTTTGTTTTTACCGGCTTTCGTTTTCTTTCTTTGATATTATCGTTCCAAGCTTTCATTCCCACTGTAATCATATGCGCAAACCATCTCATCATTTTATAATCCGCCAGATCTTGAAATGAGGTGCCGGCGTAAAAAGAAGAGTAAAGAAATCCTATATACCACCTGAGGCAAAGCTTGAGCCTCATCTCTCTCAATCCCGGCCAGTGAGTATCATGATCAAGTTTTTTGCTGAATGTCCAAAGTATCATTGGATTTCTCTGCACGGAAACTGGGAAATAGTAGCTTCTTGAGCTCATTTAGAGCGGGCGTTTTGCTTGAGGGGTCGATCGAAAAAAACAGCAAGTCTGTTCTGAATCTGAACACCTCTCTCCATCAGAGTCTTCAGAAATAGCTTTCTTTCTTTCTGTTGCATATTTGACAGCCCATCGCCCTCAGTAGATTCAATGAAGCACCGCGTCAGCTCAAGATGACGAGAAAGAATAAAACCAACAGAATGATAACAATTCATCATGTATTGTTCTAAAAGAAAAAAAGGACAACAACTGCAAAGAAAAGAAACGAAAAAACCCCAATATTACATACATACACGAGTACGAGATCATGCTTATCTATCAGTGAGAAAAGAAGTACAAAAAATACAGATTCCGCCGTCAACGGTCCTTCTCGAACGAAAATATATAAACTTCCAAAAGAAAAGATATGAAAATGAAACAAAAAGTGCGGTTTCCGATATTGGTTAATAGTCGTACAATGGAGATATGCATAGATCTTGCAAAACATGAGCTCGTGCAGAAAGAAAAAGAAAGACAAATATACTGATTATATTAGTTTTGAATGAGGTCAGTACCGATGTACCCAAGAAATTGTGAAGGAAGAAAAAAGAAAAATAGATATATACATACCAATTCTAATGAATCGATGAATAATTGAATAATCAATTGTCACTCGTTACAGAGCCAGAAGGATTGGATTGAGAAGTGTTTTGAGTGATCCCGTAGGCAGCATCCATCCACCTCCGTTCGAGTAAATCTTTCTCTCCCACATATTGAGCTTCACCATCATCTTCATTAAGTCGTGAAGAAGATTCACCAGGCGGAGGATAATTATTAGTTAATTCGAGTGGCTTGAAGTGATCTTCTGGTGTTTTCATTGGTGGAAGACCATATCCTGCTTCTTCACGTCTTCGGTGAAGTAAATCGTAATGATCATCAAGAACGTTGCCTTCTTTTCGTATAGATAAAATCGATGCAGGTTCGGTGGGGAGAACGGGAGGTGTGACTATAGCAGCTGCCGAAGCGACGTTGAAATCGACCAAGGCTTTCGGGACTGCTCGATCTACTAGCGTGGAAGGAGGCCTTCCAGAGGTTGGGGTCAAAAGACTGATTTCATTCGATGATTCGGATGGTCCCTGTGATAAGCGTAAAGCTGGAAGAATCGGACGCTGAGTGGGCGAAGTCGAATGCGTACTTCCAAGGCCGCTCGAAGGCCTGGTTGGTTTAACGTTCCACAAACGCGGCGAGGGAGAGGCCGACCGTGAACCGGACTCGGCACGTGATCTGAGCCTTGGCGTGAACGTCAAGGCTTCGTCATCATACGATTCACACGAGGTCTTCGGTTGAGGTTTGGCCATTGGCGCTGAAGAGCTTGATGATGGCACTTGGAGCGATGTCGGCTTCGCTTGCGTTCTCGCATCGTGCTTTTGGAATGCGGACAAGATGAAATCTGAAGTCAAATCGAAGGCTGTGCTGACTTCAGGTAACAGGGACAGCATCTGAGCGAATCCATGACTCCAACCTTCAAAAATTCTGTGTGCAAATAAATCAATATGTAAGATTGGTGGCTCCAGACCGATCTGGAAAGCTGAAACCTACCGCATTTGGACCCAATCTGCTTCTTCCTCATCCAAGATCGGGTCTCGCTTCCTGGGCGGGGTGAAGTCAGGATCACCATTCCCCTTCTGGAGTTTCGCTATAGCCTCTCTTTTGCGCTGTTGCTTAGCTTCTCGGATTTTTCCGGCAATGATCACGGTGTCATCCACGAAGGGATCCTTTTCGCCACACACTAAATAGACTGGAGGAAATCTAGCCAAAATAGAGCACGGCGTGAAGATGGGCGAAATGTGGTGGTCCTTAGTAAGATCGGGTGCGTTACGAGGTCCAACGTAGCAAATAGCCATGCATCGCATCTAGATAATATGGCACGTGGAATACACAGACGCAGGAGACGGAATGATTATGTTTCAGTGTCAGCAACCCTGCTTCATACCTTCTGTGACAATGAAAAGAGCAGAAGCCCAATTACCATTGAAGGGCTAATAATTCTATCGTTGAAAAATCCAGTTCTACTGGTCATTGTCAAATGAGTACCAAATGCCTTTCTTTGAGCACGAGCTTGTGGCAGTACCGCGTCCGCTTCGTTACTTTCAGCGGGCTCGAGAGTTTCTTCCTCGATGTCTACTGAGGCTTCAAATTTTGAAAACTCTTCTTCGTGAAAAAGTACCCTCTCTCCCAATGATTTTTCATTGTCCAAACTCGGAGGACTGGGAAGCAAGTCCTCGCCCAACTGCGCACTTCCACCTCGATCTCCATCGAATGTATTTGGACTCTCGACATCAGTCATTTTCAATTCAACGTCCGAAAGGCTTCGTTCCACCCCGGGTGTCAAAGCTCGTTTCCAAGTGGCCACCATAGTCGGCAAATTGGCCATACTTTGACGAAACTTCTTTTTCATACCTCGGCTAGTTAGTTCTCCGTCATGATGTTTAACTCGATCGTCAACGACACTTAGTGGACTTTTGTGATTCAGGTGGCTCTTGGCTTCCAAAATTCCGTCCGGTAAGTTGGATGACGAGTTGCCTCTTCTAAGAATCCTCAGGTTGTCCGGTGACATCCAAGATGTAAAGTTGAAGTCCAACGCAGCATAGAGCCAGATGATACCCACCGGTAGGGGAAGTGAGTAGAAAGGCGAGTCGGGAGTTGATTCAAGAATTGATATAATCATCGCAGCTGACAAATTAGCACCCCTGAATTTGGATTTTCAACGAAGAATGAGCACTTGATGACAAGCGTTGACTGACAAGAAGAGGCGGAGTACGATAAGGATTTAACAATTACTTACGCCGAATCCCCTGTAAGTACAATGTCCACCATATCTCTACCCATGCCAATTACCCTTCCCTTCGACTCCTGGACCACACGGTAAACATCCATACATTCGTGAATTGCATAAGGGAATGGATATTCAGGAGCTTTGCAATAATCAATCGATAGGATCGGGATACCAGTCTTGATTGTCCATTGGATAATCCTTTCTTCATGGTGGAGAGGGCTACAGGCCCGGAGGGAAGAGGGTGGAACCATAAGTTTCTGTGATAGCAAAGGCTTACAGGAGGAAACGCGTCTTCGCGTGTTAGTAAAGAGATGGATACCTCATTGCAATGAAACCGCCCCCAGGGACATCTAGAATCAAGTTTTTGGTCCGAACAAGTTCGAGATCAGAACGGGCGGAATATAGCCAACAAGTGATCGGCTTTGTGTACTTGGAACCAGAGGGCCTGGGAAAGATGAATTTGCGCTTGATTGGTATCGTGGGGCGATGTCTGCGAGTGAAGAACTCAATGATTGGGTTCGTGGTTTTCTCCCAGGTGATCCTCAAAACTTCAACCTTCATTCGCGCAAAAATAAATCATGAAGAATTAGTCATTTGGGTTGACATTGGGTCATTGAATTCAAGCCACGGCGAAGCAAGTGGGTCCATCTCAAGATCATTTGGGTAATGAATTGAATTTGGTCGCAGTGATCTGGGGAATAAAACTACGGGGAAAAGAAACTCACAGTGGGGACCGCACGATACCTCCGCAGCTTTTCATCCGCCTCGCTGGCGTAAATCAGATAATACCCGCTAAAGAGGACACTGAGAAGATCTCGAAGCCATTTCAACGGGATCGGAGCAGCAGTAGCGAAACCAGCGTCAAGGGCAGTATTAATCCACGTTGCGCGATAGAAACCTCGAGAGTAAAGCCTTGCCAGAGGCTCTGGGGCTAAATTCAGATCGGCCACATGGTCAGTGATGGTCTATGCGCTAATCCAATCGATTCATTCAAGGGGAACATGATTCAGCTCACCAGCAAGGCCAATGAGAGTGTCCCAATGTCGGATACCATAGAGGCAGGTAAGTAAAGTGACGGAAATTTGCCACGGGGTGAATCTTTCTGTGAAGAAGGAAAGCAAGGGAAGATGGATGAACAATCAATGCGCCTAATTATGGAATTAGAGCAGATACTCAACTGAATTTATTGTTTAGCTGTTTTACTCCAGTCGGTCCCCCAGGATCACCTGATCTCAGTCTCCATGCCCAGAATAGGAGGACCAAAATGACCTGAGTCCTCCTCCAAGAGGGAGACGGCCGACCTAGTAGATGGTCGATCATCTATCGGGAATGATTTGACTGAGATCGATTGATGGGGTGGCGTCGCTGGTTGATGTCGCTTGAGATGGTCAACAGCTCGGAATCTTTCTTTCTGTTTATTTATTTTTAGAATCAGAAAAGTCGAAGGTCAACAGTGAAAACCAAACCGCCAAGAGGAATTCTGACCAAAGAGTCATCAGACAAGAAAATTACATAAGCCAGATCTCCAGCTGGCAGACTCAGACTCAAATCTCCGTCGATCCACGTGAAATACAGATTTACACAGCAATTTACCACTTCGGTCACCGGGTGGACGATTTCAGCAGCCATCGATATTAGCTTTTTTCACGCACAACTACTAATTGCCGGGCCATACTGCCAATCATCACAACATGAGACCACACAACTTTCCAGGGCTCACCAGGTACATACAATCACAAAGATAACAGATTACTCACAGACCAGAACCTATCCCCTATCCATCAACCAGCTGCTCGGACTAGTCCTCAGAACCTCAAGCAACCCGTTGCGAACCACTTGCAAGCCTGTTGGACATCGCAGCAGTTGGTATCGATCGGAGCGACTGGGTATGTTTCTGCAGCGAGCATCTGTTCAAGCGCAGAACAGTGTCATATGGGCTTTCCAAAGCGGGGACCAAAAGGAAGCAGATTGGATTTATCTAGCAATTAATAGCTCACCAATCACTGGTCATTGGATCAGCTTAGGAAATTCTTGGCACCGTACAGTGATTTTGAGTTATAGAGTGGTTGGGGTTCTATTACGAACGCTAGCTATTCTTAGTCCTCCCATCACGTCACTGTTTCTCACTACTCTTGATGGTGTTGAAATACATATATTCTTCATACATTGATGTTATACACGTCAAAATTTCTCGTCTTTTTCTTTGTTATTATCTCATCTTCATCAATCTTAATGATGTCATGAGTTTCACTTCCAATTTGCATTCTTCATTTTTAGAAAAAAAATTCATCCACTTGAGTCTCCTGATCCCAACTCAAGACTTGTCATTATTCACCGGCTTTCACAGATGTCTTGGTTCTGATGGAAGGTGTATGAAAAAGGTGCCAAAAAAGACTCCTACCCTAGAAACAGGTTTGGATGACCACTGAAGAAAATTATTATTTGAGTGCAATTTTTGTTGGTTTCCAGTTCATTGCCCAATTGCAAAGTGTTCTACATAGCATCAGACAAGAAAACTTCAGGTGGAACTTGAAGTAGTGATGAAGACCTTCATCATACTTGAAATGTCTAGGAAAAGCCAATTTCAACTCCCTGTTTTTGATGGTTCCTCCCGTTTGTGACCCAAAAAAAGTAAGAAATTAGGGGAGGATCTGAGTGTTTGCCCACATAGTTCTACTCAAATATCTGTTGTAGCAGCTTAATTTGACATTTCTGGGATGGAATATGATGTGGGACATGGCCTCAGATCCTTGTCAGAATATCAATTTTAATAAAGCACAGTAGTCACCAGGTCAAGCCTGCCCTTTAGGAACCCTGTAAGATGTTATACCCAACCTTTTAACCCCAAGTCATGCTTAATTTTATGCTCAAATGATTTTGAATTTTTTCTCAACTCATGCTGATGATGGTCTAATATTATTCTCAATCCAACCACAACTTGACTATATAAAGTATTATGACTCTCCCTGAATACTTGTTGAACCACATTGCAAAGAAATCTAAACTTCATGGAAGAAACATGGGTTTTTGCAATGTTATAAAATGATATCATTGATCATGATGGGGTTACCAGATGTTCCAAACAGCTCAGGATGGGTTTGCATATAATATCACAGCCCAGAAATTTCTATTGGAAGAAATGCTTGTATTATGAAGATGCATATAAAACACAATCAATCAGTTTTCTGATTTCATCCATCACTTGAGACATGAACAGATAACTGTCAAAGTGAATAAGCACATGTGAATCAATACTGGGTTTCACCTGTGGCACTTTGAATCAAGAGCTAATGAAAAATATACTGTCTATGGGTGCAAAACTACAAGTGGTTCAATATGTATTTCAATTACTAGATTATCCTTTTTATAATTTCAATAACTGCTATTATTTTTGAAATGTATGAAGATATCAAACAACAAATATTTCTCAGTTTTTCTTTTTGGTAAAATATTTCCTCACACAGAAGAATCAGATGCATAATGTTTCCATGCAAAGACTTTATCAAATCTGATTGTTCTGGCATTATTGAGCATCTTGTGCACTGCCAGCATATTTCACTGGGCTAAGTGTATCCCAGCTAAGCTGGGATGCAAGGGCAACCAAGTTAAACTTGGTTGATATTAACCAATGAAATAGAATTTAAAGGGGGGTACATTGGATTTGTATTTAATTGGTTGAGATCAACCAAGTTTAAATTGATTTAGTGCATCCCATTTTAAGTGGGATGACCTCAGCCCAGTCAATTATGCTAGCAGTGGTATTTTCTCCAAAGTATTCACTAGAAATACAAGAATGACTTCAAACACAACACATTACCAGCATGATGGATTTCTTTTCTGATGAAGCAAGAAATGTCAGAAAAAGACCCTTGTTTTTGTGGGATTCAAAGAAATTTACCACCAACTGAGTGACTTTTTGTATTTGTTTTCTTTAGCCTGAGCCCACCAGGTCAAGGGAAATTGAAATTGTTCTTAACATCCTGATCAAAAATTCTCATGGCAGTAACCATAATGGTACAAATACGTGCCACCAATTCAAGATCTTCTTAATGTTGTTGTCTGGTGTCATGTAATTGCCTGTGATCTCAATATTTCAACAAGGCAACAATCAAAGATGGAATATTTCTTTAATGAAATTGAGGGCAAAATGTATTTGGTGCACATAATCAAATTTTGATTTCATGTGTTCCTGTTAATTCAAACCTCTGCACAGATTGAAGTTTGGATATGCTGTTGTTTATATTGAATAATTCTATTCTCTTGCTGATTTGATTTATTTCAAGGAATTTGCGGGTTGCAAAAGATCTATGAGTATAGATATAGGAAATCATTAAAATGGAATGACTGAATAACTAATCATGTATGAGATGGTCATTGAATTTTTGAGATCCTACCTAAAAAAACCCAGGTTTTTTAGTTTTATCAAATGTTTATTACCTTTTATGAGAGTTTTGGAGTATTGCAAGGCTGCTCTATCCCATACAGTGAAGACAAAATTTATAAAATTACACTTTTTTCAGCGGGTATTTGAGGGAAAGTCATGCAGAAGCGGCCACACATCATTAAATCACCTTGGATAACTGGACAAAGATCTTTTCCAAAAAAAAAAAAGAAGCATTAATTTCATTTGGAAGTTGGTTTCTTAAATTTTCAAACACTTAATGCATGTATTCTGAGTGCAGATTGTGTGGCAGATTTAATCTGGTTCCAATTTTTTTTACAAAAAAAAGGACACCATTTCCAGGATTATGGTATATGAATACCACATTTTTTCTAATTCAATCTACCATTCTACTCACAGTTAATCCAAAAATATGGGTGAAGTTTCAAGTGCAACACCTTTCTGAATTGAAATCAAAATTTGCCCAAATATTTCTTCACCAAAATATGGAAATCAAGCATCAGTTTGGTAGTTATTTTTCCCTCAAATTGATTTACCATCTTCCTCTTTTAGTTTTTTTTCTATCACAAAGAAAAAAAAATCATCTTCATTATTCTTATTATCATTTCTCTTGCTTTTTGACCTTTCCAGCTTTACTGGATCTATTTAACGCCAATGTGCGCACATACATTTGTGTTACTTTTTTTTGTGTAATGCAAAAGTATGTGTGTACAGTTGTGTCAATTTTTTTTGGAAGACAATTACCTGCTTGTGGGCTCAGAAATCTGCTGGTTTTCAAGCAAGGGGCTAACCAAGCTTACCACATTGCATTGTGTTCTTTTTTTTTCTCACACAAAGAAAAAAAAAGGAATTTCTTTTTCTTTTTCTTTTTCTTTTTCTTTTTCTTTTTCTTTTTCTTTTTCTTTTTCTTTTTCTTTTTCTTTTCTTTTTCTTTTTCTTTTTCTTTTTTTT
>LUKR01002033.1:0-10684 GCA_019395275.1 Puccinia brachypodii
GAGGCTGACAGAAATAGTGATCCAGGTCTTCTTGGACTTGATTCCCTGTTATTAGCTGCAAGAAAGGCCTCCATCTGGTGACATTCTGCCAAAAATGAAAGATACATCAATCAGTGTGTTTTGAGAACAGCAAAGCAAAAAAAGACACAGAATGAACTGGTTTTGTCCTTGTTGAAAAAATTGTTTGGCAAAAATTGGGAAATGAGTTTTTGGAGCCTGTCAAATTCTTCATAAATCGTCTGTTCATCTGCTTGGGCTGTTTCACTGACTTTTTTTAACCCTCTTCAATTATTATGAGCTTTGAAAAAATCAAGCCTTCTGTTTCTAAACTTAAGCCATTGAGAGCTGTGAATACCTTTGATTCAAGCAAAATTTCCCATTTTTTACGGAGTATATCTCCATTGATGACCAATGGCATTTTGTGTCCATTCTTTGAGCAGTTTGTGAATTGCTTCAAATTTGGTTTTGTCAATTTTTTTTAACTGAGGCCAAGGTCTCCAATTCATTCTGCCGGATTTTGGTTTCATCCTTCAGCCATTTCAATATCCTTGGCTGTGTCAATTTCAATTCAGGAAAGAGTTTGTCAAAGTGTTTAGTGTTTTTTGTTTGATTTTTGCCATTGTTATGATGCCAATTCAAGACTCCAACTTTTTGAAAAAGGGTTGTGATCTGTGGTGTCCCTCCTGTTTTTTTTTGGATTATTCTTTTTTAGTGCTGGAGGTTCAGTTGGGGTGATGGTTGTCTTGTTTTGGTATTTAGCTGCACTTTTGCCAGTTAGTGTTGAAATGTTGTAATCAACAGTGGTCTGGATCTTCGCACATCAGGCATGGACTTGGTAGTCTAGTTTGTAAAGGCAGCACTTTTAGTATAGTGTCTTAGCTTAAAGCTAAGGCTGCTGGTTCAAATCCTGCACAAGTCAATTATGTTCAGCTGAACTTCTGTGGAGTGCATTGTTGATTCAAATAGTTAGTCGTACAGTGTTGTACAATTATTCCATGATCTTTTGGAGAGCTTTCAGGTTGCTTTCGGTGGTTTGAGCTGGAACATCCTCTTTTGTACTAAGGAGAGCATCTATAAAAATCTGCTTATTGATTGGGTTTCCTTCATTATCAAGCGATTCCTCCTCTCCATCCATATGGATACATTCTTCTTGATTCTATGAAGTATCTTTTTTATTTCTTCTGACACATTGATTTTTGCATCTTTTCATAAGACTTCTCAATGAGATCCAAATCCATTGGTTCTATGATTTTGGCTGTATTAAGCTGAGACGGACTAGTTTGCTTGTGGGAAAAATAGGTGAGGTACCTGTGCAGGTCATGAAGATTGGGAAAGATGAGTGATCTTCAATCCAAGGAAGCAACAACATGTTAAGAATTTGATTTATGAATGCTGCATGTTATAACTAAAGATGATGGATGGATGGATCTTTGTGTCTTGGAAATGGATGTGATCAAAAACAGATGATCAATTTCTGAGTGAAAGAATTAGTAGAATATTATTTTATGTTGAATTTCCTTTCCTTCAATTGAATGCCACCTCCTAGGGAAGCCAGGGCCATGGAAGCAGAGTTGACAAGCTGCTTTGCTTGAGAAAATGAACTCAATCTTCCATCAAGTTCAATATCATCTGCCACAGGAGATTTCTGAGTATGGGTTTTGAGAGGAAAGATATGGGCCTGTGAGGCCAAGTGGTATGGGTTACGGGGGATGGTGGTTTCATGGGTTAAGCCCCTCTTTTTGGCTGTAACCAATTTGGTAAATCTAAATTGCTATAGGTTTGGACAAGTTGGAATGTACATAAGAACTCAAAACCAATGAAGTACATAATTCAATTGGACCACTTCCCTTTGAGTTTAGTAAGCCAATTTGAATTTTCTACTTCCAAATTTAAAAATCCATTTTTAGGTGAAAACCAACACCATGAAAAATTTGAGGGGAATACACGTCAGGTGACATGAAGGTACTCAATGGAGGACTTCCCGTGGCAATTTAGAAGTCAGTCTTGCAAGCTAAATTCTAAATTCTGATTTCACCACCAAGATTAAGGAATTAGAAATAGGATTTAGGATTTAGCTGGGTTTCTAAACCAAAGGGAAGTCTTCCAATTGATTCAATTCAGTCCCTACATTTCACCTGACATGTAGTCACCTCATATTTTTCATTGTGCAATTGGGTCTGACTTCTCACCACCAGAAAAGCCTTTTAGGAATGAGTTTGAGAAATGCTGTATTATGAAATTGAGACCAAAGGGCAGTCAGTCCCTGATTGAAGTCAACTCCCTATTGTCCCATGCCCCTTGGTGGACATGTTTTCCTTGGTATTCCTATGGGATACATGGGTCTATGGGTTAATCAGTGAAATCTCCCAACATTTGTATACACATCTTTCATATGGGTTCAAAGTTTGTAGGTCAATATAGAGTTGACTTTATTTACTCCATGAGAGCTTGAAATAAGCATGGTATTTGCCTATGTGCACATCTGTTTATGTTGTTGACTGTCTCATGTCACAGAATTAGACAACAGGTTTCACAAAATTCTGGAATGTTTTTATTTCAATTGTCATTGAACCTTCCAAGCTCATCAAAACTATCTGAAACACCTCATGCTGATGTACTGGGAATTTCATTGAGGAACATGAAAAAAAAAAATCAACAAAAATGGTCTTGAAAATTACTAAGTGTACTTTCCTATTGGAGGCAGATTGAAAGCCCAATTGGGAGCCTTGTATTTCAGCTAAATTATAATCTTGAGATGGTGATGAGAATGATGAGACAAACTGGGACAACAGATGAATGATGTGGAAGAATGTCATTGCATCAGTAATGAAAGATAACAATGGAACAAAATGAAAGAGAAAAAGAAAAGAATGAAAAGAGTGAGAGAAAAGGAAAAGAAAACTCATACCTGGGACAACAGATGAATGATGTGGAAGGATGAGGAAAGAATCCTCCCACGGGTGATCTGCTGCCCCAGGTATGCTACAAGACATGTGAAACTAAAGTGACATGTAATGAACAGAGATGTAGCATACGGAAGACATGTGAAACCCAACAGAGAACTCATTGGGCTTGACTTTCTGATAAAAAAATGTTTCAAGGCCTCCATTTTCTTTTGAAAAAACATCAATCGAATAAAACCTTTTGTTGAGCTCTTGGGTTGTTGAGACTTGGGAAAGACTGTGAACGTCAGTCGACCGGCGACTTTGCGCACGCTCGGTGCACCGTGCGGCTGGGGACCCTTGAGGTTTGACTTAATTTTCGGGCACATGCATTTATGCAATTGGCTTGGCTGCCACTTCCTCAGCTCGCCCTCCCTCCGGGTGAGTTGAGAAACCCACCTCGAGCCACCCCGCCCCAACCAACCAAGTCTCTTACTACGTGTTCTATTGTCTTTTACCGTCTAGGCGTGGATCGACGCGGCGAGTGATTGAGAAGGAGTCACCGGATTACCCATCGAATAATTTTTTAAATCGCTCAAGCTGTTTCCGTTTCGTCTCAGCGTCTGCCGACGAACGCTCATGGCTTCTGTCATGGGCTCCGGTCATGGTGCTCCCGGATTCGGCGGTCAAGGAATCAACCGAGCTGCACTTGCTGCTGCTGCTCACAGCGTTAAAGCCCATCGAGTCTACGTTGGCAACTTACCCTACGCAGTCGGGTGGAGGGAGTTGAAAGACTTCATGCGAGAGGCTGGTGAAGTCTCCTTTGCCGAAGTTATCATGGGAAGCGATGGTCGCAGCAAGGTCAGAACCGTCTCTAGCCCATCATCATCTTACACTTCCTGGCCAATTGAGCTGACTAGAACTTACTTCGGAATCCTTCTCACCTTCACTCAGGGCTGTGGAGTAGTTGAATTCTCCACTGGCGAAGCCGCCCAAAAAGCCATCACCGAGTTGAGCGATCGCCCGCTCCTTGGTAGACCAGTCTTCGTTCGAGAGGTAGGTCGCCAGGAAGTATACCTCGATCGACCCCCCCACAGCACACTGAATTGACACTTGCTCTCAACAGGATCGTGAAGCTCACCCTCGATACGGTCATCAACCTCAAAGGACTGCTCCTTCGGGCGCCGGTGCTGGCGCTCCCGGATGTCAATTATTCATTACAGGTGTATGTTTGCAGTCGTCCGATACTCCGATCATCTTCACCTATGGCTCGCTGACCACGCCAATGATCTATTCCAGCTGGCTCCGAGCGTTACTTGGCAGACGCTGAAAGACACGTTTCGAACCGCCGGTACGGTGCTCCGAGCCGACGTCAACCCCACCAAATGCACCGCAGTTATTGCGATGTCAAGCGAAGCTGAAGCAACTGCTGCAATTGGTTAGAGCCCTCTTTTTTCGGAGGAACCGACATGAGCCCGCTTGCTGACTATCGCCTCATGGGTCTTGACGATACCGTTTACGTAACAGCCACATTCAACGGCAGTACGATCGAAGGTTCTCCTATAGTAGTTCGGCAAGATCGCTTCACGCCAAATCATCTCGGTGGTGCGAACAGCCAATTTTCAGCTGGCTCGAGACCAGCTGCGATCGATCCCGCTAACCAAGAACCATCCACACAACTGTTTGTGAACAACCTGCCTTACTCAATCGATTCGGCCGGCTTATTGGCCTTGAGTCCTGGTGCCACTAATGCCGAAGTGATGAGCATGGGTGGCAGGAGCAAGGGAATGGGTGTCTTGGAGTTTCCCAGTTTGGAAGCATCCGCTGAGGCTTTGAGTACGTCTTTCGTTTGATTCCGCTGGCCAATTTATCGCCAGTTCCATCTCTGGTCATCGACTGGTGATGGAAGAATCCGAACTGATAATCCTCGTTTGACATGAATCACCTTTAGCCTCATTACAGGGTCACATGATGGGTGGTCGTCCAATCATGGTCAAGTACAATGAACGGTGCGCCTCCTTGGTCTTTTTCCTGGTTCGCATCTTACCCAGACCTTGGACTGATTTACTATTCTGCTTCATTTCAGCTGGCACGACTTCGCTGAGCAAGCCGCTCCTGCCGAGCAAGCCGTCCCTGCTGAACAGGCCGTCAGCTCGACCTCATCGTGATCTACTGTTGCCCTTCCAACTCTGCAAAATCCCCCAAGCGTGAAAAAGAGTTACTCATATCCAACTTCAGCATTGTTGGTGCGGAAAAATACCTAGACTGACAACCAGTAACTCCAATCTGTTGATCCGAATATCCGTCAAAGTTTTACAAAAAAAAGTAGAGTATGAGCAGATCCAAACGATAGCCTCTTCTTTTCACTATCCACAAAAAAAAAAAAAAAACGTTACCCAAGTAGTCTACTGAATGCTCATTGGAGGAGAGATGTCAAATGTGACCGCCCTTGCTAGATTTTCTAATTGAATTTAAAACCTGTGATGGAAGAACTAGATACCCTTATGATCCACTGCAGTATTTCATTCGCCATCCCTACCTGAATATCCACGGGGTGATTTGAGTGATTGTTCCCATAAATCGTCCAGATGAAGTGTGACTTTCCGGGTAAGAATATGAGTTGTTGTTAGGAAGTGGTGGATGTGAATCTTCCTTGTAAGCAAAAAAAACAAAGCATGTAGTTAAAGCAGGAACAGGTTTATCCAAAGAGTCAAACATCCAAGATTGAAATGGTTTCTTTTGATATTAAAGATCCTAGTACTTGCATAGGTTGCTAGCTTAAGCCAATGCTGAGGTTCACAGTCTCACATTTGATGGTAATCTGTTGTTGGTCAAGCTAGCTGATGACTAGATAAAATGAGAAGCTTCTTAAATAAGAAATTTATGTATTTAGATTCCCTTAGTCTGATGGATGATGGGGGTGGGGGTGGGCAATGCAAAATAAAAAATAAAATGCATAGATAAAAAAATAGTAGCAGAGTCAATCAAAACCAAAACCAAAAACCAGCGACTACATAAATAAATAGATCAGGACGATGGACTACTTGGCCAAGCTCGTACAGCGTAGTAGACGGCCCATCACTATCCTCGCTAGCCTCATCGGTGGGGGATATTTGGGCGTATCTTATCTTCGATCTAAGTTAGATGAGATGCAAGACTCGTTAACTCGGACTAGAGCATGTACCGAAAAGTGAGTACTTCTTCTGCTTTACACACCAAAAATTCCGATTTTCAGATTTTCAGATTTCAGAGACTGAAATTGGATTATTATTTTTTTTATTAATTTTTTAGTTTAAGACGTAGGTTCGAACAAAATCAGGAAGATTGTTCGTTTACTATATTAGCTCTAGTACCCACTCTTGGAAAACAAGTGGTTCATATTATGAACGTTGAGAAATTGGTGGAAGTTTTGAGTCAGACTAAGTCTCGTTCGATGATAACTGAAGACTCTACGAGGACTACTACTAAGAAGGAGAACGACCGATTGGCGAAGGAAGATGATAGGACTGATAACCCATCACTCGATAACTCTATCATCATCAACAGCTCTCTGGAAAATACTATTGATGAAGGAAAACCTACTACTACCACTAAACTAATCATACAATCTCAAGATCTTGCCGATTTATTAATTCGACCGGACGGAAGTCAAATCCAGAAACGATCAGAGATATGGAGAGAGATGATGATCGTCTCCTTTACGAGATTATTTACATGTTTATATGGAGTGAGTTTATTAACTTTACAAACTCATATCCAACTAGGACTATTAGGACGAGATTCGTATTTGAGTAGCATTCTATCTAGCGAGAACAAGGTCTCAGAACTCTCGATGGACGATCATGATGATGGATCGGATCTCTTGGGGGAAGGATTAAAGGCTCGGAATTCATTACTCCTCGATTCGGCTATCGAACGTCAATATCTCACTTTCTCGTATTGGTACTTACATCATGGTTGGATCTTACTCGCTACTAGAATTAGAACCGCTGTCGTTAGTGTGATCGGGTCTAGGAACTTGAAAGATCTCGTTTCTTCGGACGATCTTGTGAAGATCTTTAAACTGATTAGGAAACATGTAGAGCTCGAATCTGATGGAATAACTGGATACAAGTAAGTCTATAGGGATTGATGATCTGTCAAGTAAGATGATACTAATGAGTATTTAGTAAAACCCAGTTTTGGGCCGATCTTATTACCGATGGATCCGAGGGATGAACTAAGGACCTTAGAAGAAGGAGGGATGAGTATAACCACTGATCAAATAGTCTCAGGACGACTACGAAACTTACTAGATGAGACGCAAGATTATATAGATTGTTCGGATTTCAGATTAGTTTTATCGAGTGTCATCGATCGAATGGTGGATTTATGTCTCTCTAATCTGATTAGAGCGGCTTCCTTGTCTTCTCCTTCTCCTTCTTCTTCTTCTGCTTCTTGTATCGATCATTCGGCTATGACTACTACTCATACCAAAAGAATCGTGGATATCGTACCGATGATCTCTAAAGAAAGTCTAGAGATACTCAACCTTATACCCAATCAATACATAGACGTAAGCTCGATCGGTTTGATGATTGTATATCTATGTATTGATCTGTTTTTTTTCTTTTATAGACTGTTGGGCAAACCTCTGAGCTTGTCCAGTTCTCGAGTGTGATCTACACGGGTTTTGATCGATTGTAGTTGAATTGATTAGAAATGAAAAAAAAATAAATGATGATGACGTCATCCCTGCCCCTACATTCTACTGCTGCTGCTCCTCTTGACCGTTTGCTCCTCAACCAGCGAGATGACGAGCACCCCACTCCCCAGACTACCGGCAAGGGTGATCAGGACGATCCTCGAGCTAGAGCCCAGCCTCAGCCATCTCTTCCTCGTCAAGCTCACCAACTGGGAACTACACCGAACAACACGAGATATCATCTACCAGCACATCTCAGTCAGCCCAGGCTTACTCGAAACCATCCTCAACGGACCAGACTCATACGCACTGGCAGTACGAGCAATCGAACTCAACCAGCTAGCACCGGCTGACGAGATCATCACTGGAAAACTGCTCTCAAAACTACCCAACCTGAGAACGTTCGTCTGCTCAACCAACCAGATCCCAAGCGAGCGACTCACTACTCTCATCGGAACCCATTCACCCAACCTAGAATCCTTCTCACTCGATATCATCACCCCCAACAACCATCAACTCAGTCCACCAAGACAGAACGATAACAATCATCATCATCATCCAAGACAACGAGCACACACCACCAGTGGGGTCGAAGAGACCGAAGAGCTCGTCAACCAGCCCAGAAGGATCAGGCCGATCAGATGGGATGCAGAGACGATCGAACACTTACCAACAACGCTCATCCAACTCTCGATCTCCTCATTATCGGTCATCGGGGCCAGAAACCTATCGAATGCGTTTCAGGCTCTCACTTGGAGTTCGCTAACCGATCTGACGCTCTCTAAGAGTTTGTTTATCGATGACGATCTTCTGGAGTCTATCGTCATCGGTTCCAAAAAAATCAAACGCATCAAGATCCATAACATGTCCGGTACTAAACTTACCGAACGCGGTATCGAACTACTCCTCTCGGGCTTGGATGGATTAGAAGAGATCGAATTATTGGATGTCGAAGGTCAGATCACTCTACTAGCTTAATATTCTTGAGTCATCATCATCTCATCCTTCTCTCAAAACAGGTCGGTTTTCAAAACTGGGTTGGTTAAAATTAGACCAACTACCATCAACTTTAAAGAGTATCAGATTTGGTTATGATGAGACAGGATCATACCATTCATGGACATTAGATCATTTACAAAACATCATCAGTTTATTAGGACTCTATCCTCAAAACTTATCCGAATTTTCAGTGACTAGGATAGTACCCTTACCAGCATTATTACCAGGTAGACATTCAAGCTTTCCAGAGCTAGCTTTCAATAATCGAACAGCTCCACAAAGGATCTCGAAAGATCATATCCTATCTTTAGTCGAAGAAGGTCAAAATTTGAAAATCTTGAATTTAGATTGGTGGCTTATTAGTGTAGAAGCTCTCGAAGTGATCGTTAAAGGTCTTCCTAATTTACGCAATTTAACCGCTCTGGTCGATGCACCTTTTCATCGAATCGTAAGTCTACTTGTCTTTTCATTTTCTACCCCTTGAATGTTTTATTTATTTATTTATTTTTTCTTCATTTCCTCGATAGATCACTTCGACCGTTTTCGTTCATAGTAAGATCCAAACCTTGACGGTCTCTATTCCCCCAGAACATACTCCAAGTGCGTACCCCCACCCCACTCATCGACGATCATCGTTTCCATATACTCAATCTCATTTCTCACCCTCTTTCAGTGGTCCAAGAATTATCCCAAGTACCGATGACGCCTACGTTCAATGGACATACGAAAGATTTAGGAGGACAGACATCACCGATCAGAATGACGCACCCATCAACGGGAAGTAATAGTATGTCGCCGGGCTCGGTGATCGGAGGATCAGGATCTGCAGGAGCTAGTCACCATCATCATAACCAAAGCACACCGATCCCGACTCGAGATCTCAAGAAATTTATCAAGAGAGCAGGACACTTGAAGGAGATTATTTGGACGGGTAGAGGAGGTTTAGGGACCTGGAAGTTCCACAGAAATGGGTCTAGTGCCGTCAACGTGCAGGTGGAGTTCGTGCCCGTCGTTAACTTACTCCCTCCTCAAGCCTTCGAATACCAGCAACAACTTCACCACCCTCAATCTCCATCTATCAGTCCTAAAACTTCCCCCTCTCATTATCGTACTGGCTCTTCCCCACGTCAACTTTTCTCATCAAGTAGTACCCACAACCACTCAATCTCCCCCTCCGCCGGCGCACCTTCTTCCACTTTCCCCGTCGGACCAACAACACCAACGACATCAATGGTTGGTCGAAGGAGTAGTAGTATTATGACTACCGCCGAACAAGGAAGTCCGACGACCTATGATGATAATACTAGTCTAGAGTTTAGTAGGAGGAATAGTAGTTCGGCTAGTTTGTCTACTAGTTGGGCTTCTTCTTCTTGTGCTACCCCTTACTCTTCTAATACTTCTATTGGACCTGGGGGTACTGGCTTATTACGTCGTGATGGAGCTTTGGAAGGTATTCCAGGTACGCCGGTAGGCTTGTCTGATGATGATCATCATCATCTTCATCCTCATGGCTTCGATCTTCTTCTTCAAAATCAACATCACCAACAACAGTACGATATCCTCCCTCACTCTCATCATCATCTTATTCTTGACGGTTTAGATCAGAATCATCAAGGTCAACAAGAAACTGGTCTCGTCAAAGATCATTATCAGAATCAAAAAATCGATCCTCACTCTCTTCATCATCATCATCATCCGGTCGATCTTCTTATTCATAATAATAACGTTCCTGATTCTTCTCTTCCTGATCAGCCTGATCCTGAGTCTCTTCCTTCTGATATCAATTCTTTACAGTTGAGTACTTAAAAATTATTAATATAAAATCAATGAAGTGAACCTTTTTTATCTCTTCTTCTTTTGTTATCATTACTGTAGTTGGTATTTTTGTACTCCTTTATATATTTGATTTTAATTCCTTTCTCTTTGTAATTCCTTTATCATCACCTCCACCTCCACCTACCTCAGATTTTATTTTATTTTTCATTTGTTTGAAATAGGTTGATGATCATCTTTTTTTTTTCTCTCTTTCTTTCTTCCTAAAAATTATTTATCTTCTTAATTATAACAATCAAATATACTTATTTACTTCATATTTTTTTTTTTTTTATGTATGTATGTA
>LUKR01002035.1:0-10682 GCA_019395275.1 Puccinia brachypodii
AGCAAGAAAACGTCGACAGAGGGAGTAAGGTAACCGGTAATCACACAGCCCGGACAATTAAAACGTAATCTTGAAAGAGGCGTTGAAGGGACAAAAGCACCCTAGGGACCAACCTTAATTCTCACACCATACAAAATAGTTGTTGTGTTCCGTGACATCATGGAAAATCTTCAAGAAACGGCTTTGGTGCATGCGGAACCGGCGCCAGAACTGTTAATTGTTGTATTGTGGTCGTGGTACTTCAGAAAATTAATCCTTAGTCAGTAGGGTGTATCTGGCCTCAAAATCCTGCTTGATATTTTGTGATTGTCCTTTTCTAGATCACCATGTTTTATTTTCTTCACTGCTTCTGCTTGATCTTGTTTTTTTTGAAGTTGAATGATCACCACTCCACCAGTTGACTTTCAGTTGAATAAACAAGAACAGTTGACTGTGCAGAGAGCATATTATGTAGGAGAGTTAGCCAATCCATAGTAGGTACCAATATATGGAGAAAGTAGGTACCAATATATAGAGAATAGACTTGGGGGTATGGGCAGGGAGCAGATAGGGACCCAATGGAATGGAAATAGGGATGTGTGGTGTGTGCCGCAGCAGCTTGGTCCCGTAAAGCCGGTAGGGTGGTCCCCAAATGCAAGATTTTACAGACCCAATTCAGGGACCCCACTGGAGATGGTCTAAGCTTTGGGAAATTGTGGAATGAGATTCATTTTTGCCTAACTTATCACAAGTCCCATCGCTTTGGAGGGCAAGTGGCTAGGCCTAGAGCACCCTCTGAAAGGTCCCTTTGGGACCCTCTGTTCAAGAGGCTTTGGTAAGCTAGCATTTTTGCGCTATCACATTATTTGGTAAAGGTTTTGCTTTGACCAACAGTCATGGAGAGCAATCAAAATGAGTCTTGTGCCCCTCTGTTCAAGCAATCCATTGATTCTTGCCATGCTTACAAGAGACATATAATATGAACATTGCCAGGCCTTTTGGCCAACAACTTTGGTTGGTATGATCTGAACCTTCCAAGTTTCATCCAAGATCATGTATTTATGTGGTACGGAAGGGCAAGCAGAGGTGTAAGCAACAAAGCCCCTCCTTGGAATTCTCATACAAGCTAGGAATTCTGAACCTCATGGGAGACAAGCTAAAGAGGTTAATTTGAAAGAACTTTGGGGTTTTCTGAGATTGTTTTTACAGATAATATTTGAGTTGGTGAACTTTTTTTTTTTTTTTTTTAAATCTTGAATTTCTTCTTCTTAAAGTGAGAATGATGGCGGAAAGGTAACAACAAACTGAGAAACAAAGATTCTGCCACAGTGAGAAAATCCTTTGAGGCTACAAATTTGAGCTGTTTAAATATTCTAATCTCAACTACAAATTTTTACAACAAACTTCTAGAAACTTCTAAAGACTTTTACAGAAAGGAGAATTGAACAGATCTTCTAGATTTTTTTCTGACTTGTTTCTTTTATTTGTATACCTCATTTGTGATTCTAGAAGCTTCCTAATTTGAATTTTAAGTCAAAATTTCTCAATCTAAATTCTCAAACTATAAACTTTTAATTACTGGGTTCCTCGGAAATTTGAAATTGTTAGCTTCTTTCTTTAGATAGTTACAAGAGGCCTCACGGGAGAAGTCCTTTGGTGCTCAACCCCCGCTCTGAAAGCTGCACTCCGGAAAGGGACGCGGGGTGTGGCGGGTTCTTGACAGGCACTTCACCCCGTGGGACATGAGCCCACTGGGTGTGTTCTGTCGCCCCGGGGGGGCCCGAGAACCTTCCAGAACATATATGCTCACTTGCGTCCACAATCTACTATTGACTGTCTCGGATCCATTTCATCATCAACCAATTGCCGAAAATAGAAGAGACCCCTTTGCATCATCGGCTATCGATCATCCTTTTCCTGGCACCCAGCTGGGTGAACCAACTTTCAAGTTCTCACCAAGATGGTCAAGAAAATGCTCGAAGAACCGGTTCGAGTGAGTGGATTTCTCCTCATAGCATTTATGTCGTGATTTGACTGAGATATGAAAACTTGCGCGACCGGTCAACAGATTACTTCAGCCGGCCAATGTCTGCACGAGTTCGATATACTCAAAGAGGCTCTCTCAATCGAAGAGACGGAAGACACCTGGCTGAACATAGATGCTAGTCTCAAGCGTTTCACAGCCGCCATTCGGGGTGGTGCATGTGAATATCCCGACGAATTTCTCAAAAGGTGGAAGGAAACGGATATCGTACGGGGCATTGTGAGCGCCATGTCAACTGAGCGAACCCGGCTGAGCGGCACGGCCCTCGATCTTGTTAGCGCGACTTCCCGACTGGGGAGCTACTGGGATAGCGCGGTTCCGTTCTATGCACCGACAATCATCAAGCTACTCGGAAGAGCATCCAAAATTTACGTGACTCGCGCTACCATCACCCTCACCTCGTTAATCAATGGCACCAAGTCTCTCGGATTCATCCCCTATCTGCTGGATGGTATCTCAGAAAAATCAGTCACGATAAGAATTGGATGTGCTGACGCGCTTCTGTGTTGTCTATCTGATACTCTGAACAACACTGATGGCTCAGAATCGAAAAGGCCAAGATCTACGATCAGAGATGGGCTGAATAAACGTCTGGGCGACATAGAAAACACGATCAAGGTTGGTGGCAGAGATCGAGATCCGAAAGTCCGGGCAATCTTCAAGCGAATATGGGAGCTGTATGAACAGCAATGGCCAGCTCGTGCCGTGAGGTAAATACATTTTTAGCCGTTCGATCGGATTCTTCGTGGTTTCCGCTTATCATACATTCTTGAAACCACTGTTTGCTGATTGCCAAATTACCCCAGCCTGGCCCAACCGTTGACTCCGACTATCAAACGTTATTTGGGAATTGCAAGCGGCTCAACTCTCACATCTTCACATGCGTCTCAAGCTTCAAGCAACGGTCAGGCTCATCGAGAAATGAACCCTAGTCGCGACAAGGCTCCGATGAGCGGACATCATCGAACGGGCTCAAAGACAAAGAATGTTACTGAGGCCTCTGCCACCAAAAACGCGATTGCACACCCTTCCAGACCAATCAAATCTCATCATTCTCAATCGGCGCTCCCAAAGGTCGGGGACTTGGGCACTCTGCAGAAAGCCATGATGGTCCCGCTACCGCCAGATGATCAAGAGCATCGTGAACCGTATGTTACCCGTGGTCCAGGACGCGCCAGGGTTACGTCTACCAAGACCCCGCCAGAAGGTTCCATCCATCAAGCTCAGCCGTCGGGACAAACTATGAAGCGATCCAATTCAACCATGAGAGCTCAACGTGTACCCCTGCCCCCGCAGGTTGATTTGCCTGCTAGTAATACGACCGGGAAGCCGCGAACGGCGACTCGCGTGCCGCTTCAACCTGTTCAATCTATGAGTACACATTCAGGCAAAGATGGGCCCACCAAGCCCAAGCCTGCCCAACCCGCCACCTCAATGTCTAGCCACCGTCAATCATCGACAAAGACAGTGGCGCCCAATGGTACCAATGAAGCTCCGAAGGCTACCTTTAAACCCACTCGATCGGCCTCTGGTACTTCTTCAGCAGATTCCAAACCTTCACATCCATTGCCACAACCGCCGCCTCCCTTGCAAACTCGGCCGCTACCTAGACGTGCAGTACCAGAACCTTCGAATGAAAAACCAGCTCCCGTGCCTCTAGTGGCCAACGCGTTGAATGTATCCGTTCGTTCTCACACCCGCAAGGCTAAAGTTGAAGAATCAGCTCCGGTCATCAAGCTAAAGGTATTCAAGCCCACCAAGTCCTCAAAAGGTTCCTCCAATACTACCGCTAGTTCTTCGAAGCAATCATCCACCAAACCTGATATCAGTTCCAAGTCAGGTTCTGCTGTAACCTCCAACTCTAGTAAAATTCCTACACAATCTTCCGAAGCGCCGTTGGAGATCGATGAACTACCCGAATCGCTTCGCCTACCTGTCTTGACTCCCCTCCCCTCTTCACCAACACCATCTTTGGTACCTCTATCGTCTTCAGTGCCTTCTTCAATTCCTGCGGCAAAACCTGTATCGCAGGCTCAGTCATTGCCATCCGCGCAACCTCTATCATCCTCACAACCCCTGCCGCAGTCAAGAACCCTAACATCGTCAGAAAGCCTGCCACGGTTAGAAAATCCGCCATGCTCAGAACCTCTACCGCCATCAGCAACTCCATTACCTTCAGAACCTGTGCCACCATCGCCAACCGTACTCCTTTCAGAACCTTTACCACCCTCCAAACCAATACCACCAGCACATCTACCACCCTCAATAGCCTTACCGCCGTGCAAACCTGAGCATCTTGGCTCGTCGCTACCTCCGCAGAATGACCCCATTAAGTCTGACCACGCTGTGCCTGTTACAGTCACATCCCACGCGGTATTTCATCAATCCCTACCTAGCAAGCCTGCCGAAATCATCTCACAACCATCAAATGTTCCCGCGAAGCCTTATCCATTTTTCGTAGCCAACTTTGGCACGCCGGGTCCCAAGATATGTAGACGGTTACCCGATGATCTGATTGTTCCGATGAGCGTCCCCTTGCCGCCTTCACCCAACTCGCCTTTTATTGGACTGAGGGTCGCGCATGATCTCAATTCCAAAGGGTCTAGGAAAAAACTTATGAGAAATCAGCGCTCTCCACGCTCACGCACCAATATCAGCACCTCCCGGTCAAACGTCACCACGCCCGCCAAAAATAAAAGTAATGAAGCCAACAACGAGGATGGGGACACAGTGGTCACATCTTCACCCGCACCTATGATCCAGGGTCAATCTGTCGGGAAGGATGGCGTCGGAGCAAACCAACAGCCTATCGTTGAAGAAGGTGTTTTGGTGGACTTCGATCACGAGGACACCATATGGATTCCCCGCCCACCTGCGCTGCATCAGGACTTACTTCAGCTAGATGATAATCTTGGTGTGACTCCAACGATCAACGAGGAGAGTGACGGGGAAGATGGGCCACAAGAGAAGCGCCAGCGGATTGACGCCGAAAATTCATGTTCATCTAACGATTCCACATTGTCGATGGGCCGAGGTACCGTCGAGCCTAAACTTCGTGTCCCTCCTCAACATCATCCTCCCCGACGAGATCCCTCCATGTTCCATTGGGATCAGCCCGACCTGGAAACCGATGATGACGACTCGGGCGAGAAAACAATCTCTTGTCTCAAGGAAGAGCCACCTTTCTTCCCTGAAGATGTCACCGTTAACGAAGGGATGTCCTTCCATACCAACTTCCTCGGTGGACTCCATGCTCAGAATCAAAGCACGCCGGCTTCCGGTGGGGCTCGTGAGGCCGGATTAGATCGAGTTGGGCTCTCTAACTTATCTCCTTAACATGCACCGTCTACCCTGCCTTACGCCTTCAACTTATTACTTCAAACTTTTCCGCTTCCTCTTTCAAGTTTTCTTGTCACTGCTCAATACTGCATCTTCTTTATTTATTTTTCAGAATGCTTGTCTTTATTACTTTTTATATTTATGGCATTTTTTTTTCTTACTACTGACATATTTATTCTAGAGTATCTGTTGCAATGTAATTTCATCGTCGTCTGATCTTGTGGGTACACATCCTTGGAAACCTCAACTTGTATGCAACATTGTGCCTCACTCGTGAGTTTGCTCTTTATCTGCGGTCTTGGGGGAAATGACAGCCTCCGCCATGGCTTTGTGTGTGAAGAGAGCATGTGATGGGTGGATTTTTCACTTGGGCACTGCGAGTTGTTACTCAAGACTCCGTGATCTCATGGGTGAGTCTTTGCACCAACAATAATTCTACTGGGGAATTGCTTGATGATACGGACGGATCAACTCATCGAGCTCGCTGGCATAGAGGTCCGGTACTTATAGCTTACATATTTGTAAATTATTAAGGTCGGATAAAGCAAGGCTATGGATTGATAAGCCCATTCGGAACAACTCAGTGTGGGTGACCGCACATAGTGGCGTTCTCCATACATCGCCATCAATCAAGAAGAACAACACAGCCCAGATGAAACATATCCCTGGGTTTGAAGTTGGAAGGGACTTTGTGACGTCTTCTGGGGTGTCGTGATTGGGTAGGGCTCGGTATCTACTGCGTAGTTCGCTGCGGGGGGTGGTGAGTGATGAGGTGGAATTTGGACAGATTTGGACTTTTCATGTCCAAAGACATCTGAACAAAGAGAACAAGCTGGCTCAACTTAAACTTCTGGGTTTAGATGCGTTGGGCTGAAGATCAGCTGGTGAGCTTAATCCAGCACCATAGAATCCAGAAGATCCACAACATCAGAGGGTTCATGGATCAGCCTGATCTCCCCTGACAGAATGTTCAGATAGCACTGTATTGATCAGGTTAAAACCCTCCTTCCTACAGAGCCCTCTGCCACTGAACTATCTAGTTTTGGCACTATGTAGAGCTTGAAAGATATGTATTTAAATATGTATATCCATGCAACAAAGCTTTTTTCACAAACAAAAAACCCTGGTCCCTCTTTGTCTAGATGTCACTCACTGCATTTGCACAAATGTACACTAGTGGCACTGGATACTGAATTCAGACCAAAAAAAAAAGTGTTGTTGGCTTGGCAGCTGAATGAATTCCATATGTGGCTGTGCCCTGACCCCCAGAACTTTCAGGTAAACTGCAGAGTCCAGACTCCAAACAGCTGTTCTCCTACATATTTACATCTATACACATCTCCCATCACCCACCCACCCTCCTTTCACCCCAACCTCCAAAGCTTACATATTATATTAAAATGATCTGAATCAGCCATCTCTCACCTTTCTCTCTCCCACTTCATTCACCCTGTTTCACTCCCTCCACTCCATCCTCTCCTCTACTCCTTCAGTCCTTCTAAATAGCAAGAAGAAAAAACACACTCAAATACAGCTTCAGCATCCTGATCACACTGTTCTTGATTGATTCTCTCAATCCAAATAAAACCATCACTCATCAGCCATATCTCAAATACTCCTGACTACCTCACCAAGCACTGACGTGCTATTCATAAAAAGCACATCTTTACTTCTCCGTGGTGTGAGTGTGTGTTCTGTTTCCCCTCCCTCCTATGTAGCTCCCAGCCTCTCCACAGGTTGTATCTGGCTCTTGAGAACTGATTGAACACTCCTGTCGCTCGCTCGCTCTCCCCGCTCTCCTGTCAGGCCTCTGCTTCCCGCCCGTAACGTCCTCCCTCTACCAGACCCTGCTGTCCCCTCGGTAAGTTCATCTTGATGCCCCGTTTCCAACCCCACCCGGGACCAATGTCAAAACCCCTCTCTGCCGGTTACATACCCCCCGGCGAGTGGTTTGAAACCGAGCCGGTCCTCGCTTCCTCTCCTCCTTACCGTTGGCTCACACACCACCCTGGATAATGTAAAATCCACACTGCGGGTCACAGACTCAGCCCGATCTATGAACATGCCATCTCACACCGCACCGGTTGAAACTTCAGTCGGTCTGGTCTATTCCCTGCTCCCATGTAACGAGATGTGGAGAAGGGCGCCATACCATCTTCAATGCTCTGCTCGACTACTCTCTCTCTCCATGACATCGCTCCAATTGTGCCCAGCAACTTCTGACCCATGGCTTTCTGTTCGGCCCCTCAGATCGCAACATGCCAGCTGAATACGTCACCGACTCCGATCATGAATCAGATCAGCTGGATGCTGAAGGAGGCGAGTCCGAGGAAGATGGTAGCACCATTCCTGGTGCCCTCCAGAGCGCGAATTGTCGTGTCTGGTCTACTCGGGTAAGAATCCCCCATCAGATTCGCGCCGTTCGTTTTCACCTGAAGATTGACTCACACCTACCACATTGATTTCTTTTTGATAACCAGGAACTCTATGAACGAATGAATAAGTACGTTTGTTGAAGTGCTGAAGGCGTCCATGCTGCATTCATTTGACGTTGATTGATCGGTTTTCTCAGGGATGGCATTGACATCAACCCTCCCTATCAGCGCGATATCGTATGGACTAAAGCGTAAGCGCTATTCACTGGTCTTGATGAACAGTCCAACTGATACTCAGATTTTCTCAACAGTTCCCAGTCTGCCCTGATCGATTCGATTTTAAAAAAGTAAGTTGACCTCTTGTTGTAATAATGCTACCCAAGCATAATTCGTCGCTGATGTGTTCCTCGTCACTCATAGCAAATGGGTTCCAACATTACTCTTCAGCGAAAGGCCGCCTAGTATCGATCGTTTTGGTAAAAAGCGTAAGGAGAGATGGGTTTGCATGGATGGCAAGCAACGTCTGACCAGCATTAAACTGTGAGAGACCATGTCTCTCCGGAGCTCTACATCTCGGGATGCTGATGGGCACATTACATTGTGGCGCGTCTCGTGGTACATCTAGCTTCTTCGATGGGGTTATTCCTTGGAATAGGTAGATAATATTTGGCTTAGGTTCCCCCGCGTGGTCTTCGACACACACTCGCTGACTTCTCCTTGCCGCGCTACAATTTACAGTAAACCAAAAGAGCAGCTCTATTTCAAGCAATCTGATCCACCGTCACCCTCACGAAAGCTCCTCACCCCCGAGCAACAAGACATCTTCGAAACTCGTGGATTGACTGCTGCGATGTACAATCAACTTACCGAACTCCAAGAGCGAGATATCTTCAGATTGGTCCAGGAGGGCAAACCTCTCACCACGGGGGAGAAGATGCAAGCTTGTTCCGGCGTGTAAGTACTTATACATCGCTGCCTTTTCCAGACCTTCCGATATACTGACTTTAATCATTTTGCGATTTGCAGTTGGGGAGAATACGTCACCGAATTGGTCGAACAATATATGACTAGAAACGAGAATAATCCTAACGGTTGGTGCGGAAGAATATCCAATCTCAAACGTGGTACTGTGCGTAGCAGATCTGCGGGTTCCCTCTTTTGTTGATAACTGACAAGTTGGCATACTCCACTGTCTCCAGGACTTCAAAACCATGGCACAGATAGTCATGATGATACGCGGGCTGGCTTCGAATCCTTCCGATCCCCCACGATTTCTGTCAGTACCCCAGGTATCGAAGGAGCTGGTTGCCTTGTCTCAGCGTGGTGTGTCCAAGAACCTCAAGGACCAAGTTGAATATATATTAGAATATTTCAGGGACATCTCCCTGCTTGCGCCTCCCCGGACTCCATATGAACCCGAATTGGGCACCCCTGATGCCCTTTTTCAACCACTTCAAAAGGGGAAAAGAACAATGATAGCTCCTGTCGAGATGGTTGCGATTCCTTACTTAATCCATGTTCACGGCAAAGACCTACCGAAGACGAAAATATTGGAGATGGTCGAAATGTACAAAATCGATGGTAAGTAGGCAGCGATTGGATAACGCTCAAATCATCCACATCACTGACGATCTTGTGTTTGAGTGTAGTACGAAAATCATTTCCCAATGAAGTCAAGAGTAATACCACACTCGCGGCGTGGACCACCCACTGGATCGACGAATTCAATATGACCAGACTGACAGGTAAATACACGGGATGGTCTGTACCTCGTCAATCTCCTCAGCCTGCTCTTGAAGAAAACTCAACACTCGAAGGCGCCGCGCCACTACGTGATTTCCGCAAACGAAATCTCTCCATTCAAACTGCTACATCAAGGGATGCGCCTACCCCAGACCCGACAAGTGCATCGAGCCCCAGCACATCGACAACCTCACTATCCAAGAGACCACGCCGCTCTGTCCCGGGGGCCACAAGCCGAGGCCCTGCCAATTCACCCAACATACCTTTGTCACAGTCACAGCACAATCCAACATCAAGAGATCTCACACCCGCCACTCGACCGGCCGGCCAAAATCAAATTCGAGCACTGGCTGCGCGCGCCCAGCAAGCAGTGCCAATTGGGGGCTTACTTTCTTCAAGTTTGATGGGTAACGGCCATCAATCTACAACCGCCTCAGTCAACAGATATCTTGCGCATAGCCCAGTAATCGCACGGCCTCGCGCCCCGCCCCCGAACGCCGCGCAACCCCGCCTGGTTCCTAATTATTCGTCTCATCATCCCCGTCCAGCTTCTAGCTTCCAGCTTCCCAATAAACTGCCAGTTTCAAACGGGGCACAGAATCCTCAGCAGCAAACCAATGGGAATGGTGCTTATCGTCCCAACCACCAGTCTGCCGTCCCCTCCCCCGCTTACCAATGACAAAATCGGTAAGGGTAAAAAGCACTTTTCTGTTTTATTCTACAACGTTTCATGTTTTGTCTACTCCACTCTCGCATCAATTTACATCATATATCTATCAATGTCAGAACCTCTGCATCGGATATCGACGTTCTAACCTCTGCATAAAATGTCAATGTGTTGAGCTCTGAGTGAACAAATCAGAGCCTCCCAGCAAAAATGAATGTCTAAACCTGCCTGCCCTTAGAGTCAGTCAACCAAACATTTGGTGGTGGCAATGATAAATATTGATGGTGGTTTGTGGTGGTGGTGGTGGTGGTGGTGGTGGTGTGAGTGATGAGATGACATCATCCCTCTTAGTGGGCAGTTTTCTCTAACAGTGCCCTTGATCAACAAAAACTGTGCCCAAGCAGTAACTGTACCTAAGATGAGACTGCACATGAAAAATGTTGTGAAGGCAAGATCTAACACTTCAAACATTTGCAATTCACCCCTGAAGGAAAAGGGGAATTTGGGTTGTGGAAAATGTGTGGCTAGTTTTGAA
>LUKR01002038.1:0-10678 GCA_019395275.1 Puccinia brachypodii
TAAAAGGGTCATAATTCAGGGATAAAAATAAAGTATACTTGGAACTTATTTAAAGAGAGAAAGTAATGAATAATTAATAATAATAATGATTAAATAATAGTATTATTAATTGACTAGAAATAATTTGAAGTCTTTTGGACAATATATACTGTCTCTAAGGCTGAAATGTGTAGAGTGATAACATTTTCTTTGAATTTCAATTTAATGGTCCCCTTTCCTTCTATCCGGAGAGTACTCATTCCGCAGCTTTTGTTGATCATGCCACCTTTGCTTTCATCTAAATTGGTGAAGAGAAGTCGGTTACAGACCATGTGTGATGTAGAGCCTGAGTCAAGGATGAATACGGAAGGGTGACTGAGAGAGAAGGTTGAGAAAGAGCTGACATGAGATTCCTCTTTCTTTTTAAAGAAGGCCTTGCGTTTCTTGGGATAAACCATGCAGCATCAATCCTTAGTGTGAGACTTGGAGAACAGATTATGTTGACCAAGAACACATCTAGGATCTTCTTTGGTGAACATAGTAGCGGAGATAGTCTTGGATTTGCTAGCACTTGACACCTTGATCTTGTTGATGTGAATTTCTGGATGATCAAGAAGGTTATCACGCTTGATATCTTCGCCGTTCTTAGAGTGGGTGATGGTTTGCTTGATATTGTCCAAGCTACTAGGGAGTCTTCTGAGCAAGTCATAGGTTATTATGTCCTTGGGGAGTGAAATCCCCACATTGTTCATCTTAGCAATAGAGCTTCTGACTTCAGTTATGAATTTCTTGATGTTGCTGGCATTGAAGGTGATATTGGCAAATAAGTTATACACTTGAGCGCGATTAGAGGGTTCGGAGGAGATGAATTGGCTCAAGATTGCCTGCCAGAGGAGCATGGTGTTGTCCTTGTTGATGCCGGTGACAACATTGCTGTGGGTGGTGGGGGAGATCTTGGCAAGGATAGTAGCGCACAGAATGTTATTATAGTCATCCTCTAGCGGAGGTTCCCCAGCAATCATCTGATCCTTCAAACCGCCCAATTTGAAGAGAGCGGTTATTCGAGTTCGCCAGCTAGAGAAATTTTCCTCCTTCAGGATAGGAATGGCCTCAATTGAAATTTTTAGGACGGTGGGATTAACTGCATCCATTTTATTGCTATTAGCTTCTGGTTTTTGGATTTGAGTGGGTTGAGGAAGTTCCTTTTTTGACTGTTAATCTTGAAGAAATTTGAAGTAGATTACTCAAAAACAAAACCAGACTAAAGAAAAGAAAAACAAGGAAGGAAAGAAAAATATCAGAAATCAGGCCAAGTAGGACTAGAGAGAGATAGGACAATGAGAAGAAGAAAAAAGAATACCACTAACTAGTGCAAGAAAAGATGTGACAAGGACTTATGAGGCTGACTAGGAGAAGTAGATGATTTTAGGACAAAGCAGACTGAGGACACAGAAAGAGATGAAAACAAAGAAAAAAGAAATTGGATTAGTTCTTTCAATAATAAACAACAAGAAACATGAGAGAAAAAGAAACACGGAAACTAACAGCTCAAGGACAAGAACAAGATATTCAACTGTTTAATGTTAAACAACAAACCAACCAAAACCAAAACAAGTATTGCATATAGCAATGGCGGAAGAGACATCAATTCTCTTCCTCAACTTGTCTTGGTGTACATTGTTGAGGTACACATGTCACAGTCTTCCTTATACATGTTACCCTCTATCTGCTTCAATTTTCTTTCCTATTTTCTTTCACTCAGATGTCACAAGTTCTAGTTGTATACCTGGGACAGCAGAGTACGTGGAAGGTTTCTCTTTTCCTCATCCTTCCACATTTTCTCTGACTTGTCCCAGGTAAGTCTAAACAGTCTATCACTTCACATTTTTTCTTTCCTTTTGTTCTTTCTCTCTTTCTCTTATATTTCATCTCATGAACTTTGTCACTTATGAAATATTATCCTTCCACATTTTCTCTGACTTGTCCCAGACTTGTCCCAGCGGTATTCACCTCAACATACATTTTTATGTGCGCCCACACCCCTTATTTATATTTTTTTTTGTTCTGCTCTTTCTCTCTTTCCTTTGTCCCATCAGCTCCCCAATCCTACTCCCGCTTTGTGTTTTTTCTTTTTCTCTTTCATGTTTTTTTCCTTCTTAGACTTTCCTTATCCCTTTCCCTCTTGCTCTCAATTAGGCAGTTCATGCTACCTACATATTTATTCTACTTTGCCGCAATGCAAAACTCCCTCACTGGAATAAAAATTTTCCGGATATAATACTTAATCCAATGAAATTTGTTAGGCGTCCACAATCTGGATTTGCTTCATTGGTCCTCAACTGTTTAGCACAAAGCCAATAGCCTTATCCATGTGGCCTATTGTTGCACAGCCCCTCTTATTTATACCCTTAGACGGAACTAACTTGGTTTAAAAACGTGTGTTAAGGTCTTGACAACTTATCCCAAAGCCGTTAGCCTTATTGCCATTGTCTATTGTTGCACAGCCTTTGTTATTTATAGCCCTAGATGGAAACAACTTGGATTAAAACCAAGTCTTAATCCGGCTGTGAGCCGTTGTTTAATCTTGACTCCTTCTTTCTAGCATTGTTAAACTTCTAATTCCCTTGAATGGCAAACGTTGTCTTCTTACGCCTTCAAGAAACTTTCAGCTTGGTCACTACCCATTGTATCCACCCTTTCTCCCAGGTATTAAATTCTTGATGCTTCTCCTCAGACAAGACGCAAGTCTCAAACACTTTTCTCTCACAGTCTCACTCATACTCCATGACTTCTCTTTATCATATAAGAGGAAGTCAATTTGTGGACAGTCCAATTATGGTGAACTCTGACGGTTTGATCCAGATCTCTTTTACCAATACTACCGTTCCCAGGGCCAATACCATGAACCCTGGGGTCTTACCTCAGTACTGCCTTGTGGCTAAGCCAATGGACATAGCCACTGCCACCAGAGGCTTGTGGCTCACCTACTACGGAACCTTTGACTTGTCTCACACCACTGATGTTATCCACATCACTGCCCATGCTTCCTATTGGCAAAATCATTGCCCTACATTTATGCGCCAAGGCGGTGCACCCCAAATTACTGGGGATGTCCGATTCAACAGTATTCTCCCTCGGATCACCGCTTGACCACTCGGTAATTCTACCGTGAGTTTGCCTTTCATCATTCTTCCTATTTGACATTGACCCTGACCTTTGAATTCCTCCCAATCCAGGTCACCTTCCACATATTTGCCCCTGGCTTTCAAGTCATGTATGGAGAAGACGTTGGACTTGGGCATACAGGGTGGATCAGCGGTTGTATTGTGCGTAAGGACCGATTTAAAATTTGTGTCAAGGTAAGTTTTATTTTAGCCACCTTACCTGCTCCAATCACATCACTTTTCATTATTCTAGGCTAATTGGCCTTCCCCTTTGCCAGACTACAGTTATTGCTCCCTGCACTCATATCCACAACAACCACTGGACCAGAGTTGAACATACTATATCACAACTGTTGGCTCAGTGTTCCTAAATCATGGGCCTTTGATTCCCTACTGTTGTGTTAAACCTAATTTTTTTTCTATGTTGTTTCTGAAACCCCTTGGTCCCATTGCTTTACTGTTAGTCCCTAGAAATCATCCCCCTCTTTAGATTTGTATCCCTGGCTTAAGCAGCACTTCAGATTCTATCTCCCAATTCTTCTCTTGTCTTTCACTCAGTCTCTAATTCTTGAAATCAAATCTTAATTATTCCAATTTGACACTTCCGTCCACTATTTAAATGGTAGTCTTGATTCCCTACTTGATTTCCCCACTTCCTAGCCCAACACAACCGCTCCAGATATGACTGACAGGAGAAGACCCAGAATTGAGCCCTCTCTTGCCGTAGCAACTTTTGCCCACTAGACCAGGTTTGTTCCAGAATGTGTCTATGATCATAATCATACACCTACGCTAATCTGTATTCATGACATAGTCCAATGCATCAATCAAGTCAGGCCAAGTTTACAGGCTCATATCCACGTTGACCTATGTGACCTGTGATTCTAACAACCCCGTTGATTATTGCGTTCTTCTTAATACCAGTGGCTCTATAGACCACTGCTTAATTCCCGAGTTCATCTACTCAGTGCCGGGCATGATTCTGCTCTTAAATACTCCAGCCCCTCCAATAATAAATTACTTCCTAGAGTTGGTTACAAAAGTTTGCCGGGCTAGCGAGCAAATTGAAGACTCAACCAACAAGGCCTTCACATCAGGCATTGGATTAGTCATTCTCATCTCCAAGCCCAGCGACTGTGATGACGACGAGATCAAGACCAGTAAAAAACCCAATTTAACTATTCATGTCAGCCACACTGATTGGGACCCGGTAGTTGTGTATATTCACAACTTTTTTCTATTCTTAGCCCCGAATTGACCCTTTTCATCTAGGACCAAATGGTCAAATCCTTCAACGTCAAGTATGTCATCCCCAGTAATCCAAAGCTCATCAATACCCATATGATGATTTGAGTTGGCCACAAATTCTTTTTTGATGGGTTTTTGGCCGGGTGGGATTTAAAACAGCGTATGGCCATAATCAAGGTATTTTGTTTACCCTATTCGATCTGATCTCCATCAAAGCTAACTTCTATTACTCAGGTCGTGGCTGTAAGTCCTGTGAATGCTTCAAATGTGGCACCTGGTGTCAAGATATCCACCTCAACTCCTCAACCTAGCCCTTCAAACAAAGGCCGCAGATTGTAAGTTTTGAATCATTTTATTTAATTCTAGGCCCACACTTATTGTCATCATTTTAGTGTCACATTTGATGAAAACGACTCTGAGTCAACTCTTGAGCCAAACTCCACTTTCCATGATGGTTCCAGCTCAATAATGGATGCACGGGACCAAGGCGAAGGCACAAGTAGGGGCTGTAGCTAGCATCCTCAGCTCCAGTCCCAGGATGATCTTCCTTTGGCGATGAGTCCCAACCCAAAAGGCAAAGCCAAAGTTACCAATCCTATAACCCCTCCTAAGAAGAAAAGAGGAGATCCGGGTGCCTAGCCACTGTTTATTGTATCACTTAATTTTGTTTTTCCTATTCCGGGGGTTCAGTAGTTTTCACGTTTGCCTCAATCCACAAAAGGGCCTGCATGTAGCTGCTAGCTCTTTGGCCTGCAATGTTATCATTACTTGGGGTCATGACTCCCTTCTTCTTTGTCACCCCTCAAAATTGGGCCTGCATGTAGTTCATAGGCCTTACGCCAGATCAATGTGATTTCAGTTCTTTGTCCAAGTTGTTCCTCATATTGAATGCTGCCTATTTGGGTACGGATTCTCATTTTCCTTTGCTTACAACTTAGGAATTTGCCCAAATATAGACGTGACTAAATTGCCATGTATTGCTTGTATCTCAACTTCACTGATGAGTTCATGTCCTATCCTCAGTTCTATTCCTGAAACTGTCAATTCATTCACATCATCAAACCCACTATCTTATTTTGCACTCATCATACCATTATCTATACCCAAAGACTTGAATCGTTTGGGAACTACCTTTATTCTCCTATGGAATCAGTTCAGTATCAAGACCAAGTCTCTAATGTTGTTCTCCGAGCATGGCCTACCGGTGAACATAGGCTAAGTCCTTGCAATGTTCAATGTTTGGATTGTGGGGCATTACACTGGCCCAAAGAGCGTGCTATTATCAACATCAAGTCTAATCAAAATAAATTTTCAATCTGTTGCCAGAAAGGCAACATTATTTTGCCATGTGCATCAATTTTGGCTCCTCAAATTCCAGGATTTCTTAAAGACCTATTCAGCAGAACCGATCATGGTAAGTTTGGCTCACCATCAGTCATTGATCCCACTTAGCCCAGTTGCCAACTAATAATCCAAAATAGATGCGAAATTGTTCCAGAAATATATATCCAATTGTATAACAATTCGATTTCCTTCACATCTTTGGGCTTTACCCTAAGTGACATTGCTAACACTTTACCTGGTGCTCCTGTGTTCACAATTCAAGGAGGCTTAAGCCACAACATTGGGTTGATTTTACCACAACACAATCAAAGTCCTCATTTTGCTCAGATATACGTTTTAGGGGACGGCGGAATGAAAGAATCTCAATATAGGAAGCGCGCTGCACTAGGGTCTAAAGTTTCTGCAACAGCTCAAGCAAAGTTTGATTCAAGGATTATCTTAAAATTGCAAACTTTCATGAACAATTTCAACCCCTATGCCAAACTGTTCAGACACGCTGGAGAAGTAATCAAAGATGGGCATGCCGTTTCTATGGTCCTTCATACAGTTGAAAATGTGTCCCACAACCCAAACCGTTATAATCAACCCTCAATTCAAGACGTAGGTTTGGTTATTCAAGGTGATGGATTCCCAAAAAGCCCTTGCCATATTGTTTTGCATCAGCGGAATGGAACTTGAAGGAAGATTTCAGACTTGCATTCAGCTTATTTTCCTCTACGCTATCCTCTATTTTTTCCTTTTGGATCACAACAATGGGAACCAACTTTCAAAATATTGCAAGAATCAGAACCTAAGCCCAAATATTGCAAAATTTCTCAACTCAAATGGATGTCATATTTATTGTTCACAAGGCCAGACACATTCTCAGCAATCTTGTTAGGTAGAGTTTACATCAAGAATTGGTAGTAGACATGTACGCCTGCATTGAACATTCCCGCTTGGCTTGGTTCACAAACAATCAAAAAACTTTGAAAGTAGAAATGTATTCTGGTCTTATTGAATCTTTCAACTCAGTTGGTGAACCTAACGCAAAAAGAGTCGTCTTGCCATCAACCTTCATTGGCGGTCCTTGTGCTATGGATCAATTGTATCAAGATGCTATGGCCCTTGTTCGCGAATATGGGACCCCAGATTTATTCATTACAATTATGGCTAATCCAGCTTGGTTTGAGATTACCAACCAAATTCCTCCAGGATCAGATACAGCAAATCATCCAACTTTTATTGCAAGAGTTGTGAAATTGAAATTCAAAGCTTTTGTTGACACTTTGATTAAAGGAAGCTTACTTTGAAAAGTCATTGCCTACGTTGCAACTGTTGAATTCCAAAAAAGAGGAATGCGCCATATGCATTTGATGTTGACTTTGAGTTCAGCAGACAAGCCAAATACTCCCTCCCGCATAGACGAATTAGTTCAGGCCAAAATCTCTCATCCATCTATTGACCTGCAACTTTATCAGATTGTAACCCGGTGTATGTTACATGGTCCATGTGAAGGAAAAAGTTGTCTTAGAAAAGGACGTTGTTGATTTCATTTTCCCAAAGAATTTCAGGACCAGACAGTCATTGTTGAAGGAGCATACCCCACTTACAGGCAAAGAAACAACGGATGTGTAATTCACAAAGGCCCTCTCAAGTTTGATAATCAAAATGTTGCTCCTTATAATAGGGACTTATCCTTAATGATGAATTGCCATGTCAATGTTGAAGTTGCAGTGGGTATTCAAGCTGTCAAATATCTGTATAAATATATTTGCAAGGGGCATGACCAATCTTATCTATCCTTAGATTGTAATGATGAGGTCAAAGCCTTTGTTGATGCGCAACACATAGGACCAGTTGAAGGTGAGTCTGAACATCAAATTTCTAGGCTAACTCAATTCCACCTGACCTAAAATAACTCAGCTGTGTGGAGAATTTTCCAGTTTGAATTATCTGACAGGTTTCCAGCTGTTCAAAGACTTGGTATCCATGAAGAAGACTGTCATCCATTATATTTTATATCAACAGAAGATGCAAAAAATAAATTGGCTGATGACAAAGCAACAAGGACTATGCTCAATCACTTTTTTCTCTTGAACAAGAATGACACAAAAGGCTTAAATGTTGTGGCCCGTGATTGTTATTACCATGAAATTCCAAGATATTTCTGGTGGGATGATGGCAAAAACAGATGGCTTCCAAGGAAGCGTGCACTCAAGACAGTTGGCCAAATTCATTTCATCTCAATGCATCAAGGCAAATGTTATTTTTTGCGCCTTATCCTGATTCATAAGAAGAACATTCAATCCTGGACTGACCTGAGGGAGGCAGCGGAATAATATATAAAAGTTGTAGAGACGCAGCTGATGCACTAGGTCTTTTGGTCAATGACAAACAATACAACGAAGCTCTCAAGGAAGGGGCATTATTCAAGACTGGTCATCAGCTCAGAGTAATGTTTGCAATTATACTCATTTTTAGTCCACCAGCTGGACCTACGTCGTTATTCCAAGCACATTGGCACAATCTTGGGGATGATATTGCATTTACATTTAAGAAGAAATATGGACTTTCAGAACCAGAAGAAGACCAAGTCAAAGCTTTTACATTGTATTGTATCAAGACAATCCTTGATTTCATGGGGTATGATTTACAAGATGTTGGGCTAGCAATGAGTCCAAATCAAATCAACTTTCTACAGCAACTTCAATTGAACATTCTAAAAGACAAACTGTCCATTTATTATAAAGAAAGCTGGGAATTATCTCTGGGCTTATTGAACTCAACACAGCTCACATTTTACGACCTGGTCACATCTGCTTTTAATGATCCACAAAATAATCAGACACTATTTTATTAAGATGGTCCTGGAGGAAGTGGCAAAACTTTTCTGCTCAATTGCATCATCAATTTCTTCAAGTCACAAGGCAAATAAATAGTGGCAGTTGCATCCACTGGGGTTGCAGCGTTACTCATGCATGGAGGTCAAACTGCCCACTCTGCCTTCAAGATCCCAATCAAATTTGTCAACAGAATCATATTGTAGTTTTTTGCCAAAGGACAAGGTGGGGCAGAACTTATTCAATGCAAAGGTCTTGATCTGGGACAAAGCTGTAGCAATGCATAAGGATGCTATAGAAACTGTTGATCAAAGCCTTCAGTGCTTGACGAAAATTTCTCAACCTTTTGGCGGCAAAACTGTTATCTTTGCAGGAGATTTTTGACAAACATTGCCAGTGGTCAAGGCTGGTGTTTACCCAAGATCTGAAGAGGCAACTTTAAAATCGTCAAGACTTTGGAATTTAATACACACTCATAGTTTGAAAGATAAAATTTGGTTAGGCCTAGGCCTTGGTGGTGAAATAAATCAAGCTAACTTGTTGTTTGCTCAAGAATTACTGGAAATAGGTGAAGGGGAAAATCAATCTACAGACACAGCAAAAATCAAAACAAGGAACATAAAAGTGAATTTTCAGCAAAAAGAAACTCAATTTTTCAACCTTGCAATGAGTCAAACTTACAGGGATCTTGGGCAAATGCAAAATCAAAATTTCAAGACTTATACAAAATATTTAGCCCAAAGAATCATCTTAACCCCATTAAATTCTGACGCTGCAAAGATAAATACAAGGATGGTACAAAAATTGAAGACACCTGGCATATGTTCAAGATCTATAGACAAGACCAACGATGCAGCCCCAGGAGCAATTTCAGTAGAGGCCCTGAATGAAATTGACTTCCCTGGGTTCCCAAGTCACAAGTTAGAATTGAGGCAAGGGGCACCTGTAGTTCTCCTCCAAAATTTAAGCATAAAGCAAGGACTCTGTAACAGTACCCATATTCTTATTGAGCGACTCAGTCCCAAAGCTATCAGTGGACGTATTCTAAGTGGCCCATTTCAAAACTCTGAGGTGGTGATCCCCAAGATCACATTGTATCATGAAGGAGACTCAAGCGTAAAAGTTCCCTTCTATTGCTATCAATTTCCCGTGGCATTGGCTTTTGCTATGACTATAAAAAAATGTCAAGGGCAGAGCATGAATCAAGTTTCTTTAGTCCTGAAAGGCCAGGTCTTTGCACATGGCCAATTATACGTTGGCCTATCCCGTGTGAAAAATTTGCATGATTTATTTGGAACACAAGTAGGTTCAAACCCAGATTTACTAAATGTTGTTGTGAGGTGTATATTTTGCACAGGCTTGTTAACTATCCCACAGGAACCAGATATGATGAATTTAGACTAGGCTTGTGTATTGCAACATTGTACTTAACCATAGGAACCTAGACTGAAAGTGTAATTAAAATTTAGGCTTAGACTAGATTGTGATTAGACCAGGCGGCAAAGCCGCCTATAGACACTAGTTATATAAAAAATGATGCGGCAATGGTGATGACGGAGAAGCTCAGTCTAAGGAGAAGGATGAAAGGAAAGAAAGTGGAGTTAATTTAGAATCAAGATGGGTTGGTTGGATGTGATTGGCGTGATTACTTAACAAGCTTCCTTGGTCCAGTAGTAGTAGTGACAATTGATGAGTATTGAGTCATCTCAAAGGTGAACCGTTCTTCTTGGTTGGTGAACGCACTATTTGCGTTCACCAACTGAGATATTGAAGCCAGGTTGAAACCCTAAGCGGTTGATGATGAGGGAGAGTTGTGATTCTCATTGCTGCGGCGCGCACACATTAATCTTTTCTTTTTATCAAAATAAAACTCAACAGTAATCAAACATCAATAAAAAATCTTTTAACTTTATTATCAGTGTGACACACTGGAAATACTTTATTATCAGTTTGACACACTGATAATACTCTATTATCAGTGTAATACACTGATAATACTCTATTATCAGTGTAATACACTGATAATACTCTATTATCAGTGTAATACACTGATAATACTCTATTATCAGTGTAACACACTGATAATACTCTATTATCAGTGTAACACACTGATAATACTCT
>LUKR01002041.1:0-2500 GCA_019395275.1 Puccinia brachypodii
TATTGTAGTATTTGTTGCTCCTTGAGGTTGTTCTGGCTATGTACTGATGATTAGTTGGAGGAATTTTAGAATCACCACACCGTCACTCTCTCCTCTTCCTGAAACATTTGTTGTGATTCATTTCTCATTATCCCCTCCCTCCTACCAAAGAAATACACGTGTTGATCGATGTGAAGTTATCACAGACTAGTCGGGCTGAACTAGCAGGCTGTGCAATAAAATGAGCAGTAAACGTCCACCTGATTGATGAGCCCGGGAGGCTTGGGCAAACAATTGGACGGGAGAGAAAGCTGATTGACATTTGATCACAGGTTGGTTTTCAATTGATTTGAGATCACTTGCCAATCAATCTGGCCTTGATCGCTGTTGATGTGGGCTTGATCTCAGATCAATCTGTCATCAACGTCCAATCAAAAGGAGGACCAATTCGAGATTGGTTCTTCAGGAAAGTCCACAGTGGGCTCACCCCAATTTCACCTTGTTGGTGGAATTCATGTCAAAATGACATTGTTCACTGAATGGGAAATTTGATGTGAAATGACATCCAGCCATGCCCTACATTGTTACTGCATCACAGCCCTTGTTGGCTAAGATGTTGTTGATGATGAGAATTGGACATCAAAAGCTAACTATCTCATCCCTCAAAATGAGCATGAGAAAGCAGACCGAGCTTGCAGTAGGCTGTGGCTGGCAGCAAAAGACATCCAGGACAGGGATCAATCCCTTGCCATGTTACTAACAGTGGCCATCTTAACCAATCCTGCTACAAGCCACTCAATGGCTGAGAGCCCAGTTTTAAAGGCTTAGTTACACCTCCTTGTTGTTTAGTTGTGTAGTCAATAATTTTTTTTTCTCAGTCCCCTCTTTCATCACTTTTTTTTCTTTTCAATGATCAATTTTCTTGAAATTTCAGGGTAAAAAAACCCACTTGAGACACATTTGTGCTGTCTTGAAAAAAACAACATTTGACGTTGTTTATGATGTTGTAGCAGGGGAGTCTGGCAGAAAAACCGACCTGTGCCCCCCTGGTCAAGATGTGATGAGCAGCGGATCAGATTGGATCATTGGATCCAATTAATGTGATTCCCACTGCGACATCAAAAGCAATGGGCTTGCTTTCTGACAGGGGAGCCGGTGTTGTTGTTTTTGACATTGGTGTACATGTGTTCACCACGCTTACATCGTAAGCGTCGTTTTCGATGCTGTTGGCTATGTGGATACAACACTGATGTGGCTGTTAACGTCGCGAAGGCTGGATCCGATGTGATCTCCACCATCACCGGAATCAAAAAAGTGAGCCCGCTGTGTCAATGTGGGATCGATCTCCACGCGACCTCATTCCAAGCTGAGGTCGATCCGGAGTCCAAGTAGGTATCGATCCTGAGATCGATACGCTACCCAGGACCCAGCTGGGGACGTCCACCCCTGCAGGCGTGGAGATCGATTCCGAATTAATTCTAGATTGATTCGGTATCGATCTCCAGCACCGGTGGTGTAGACATATCCCAAAAGTAAGAACTGGTTGGACAAATTCCCCGGCCCATCTGTTTGAGGACTTGGAGAGCGGAGATGTTCCAATAGAGTGCATCTCATCCAGTGAGAGGATTCCTGTACATAGTACTTTTATTTAACAAGGAGCTTCAGATGGGCAGGTTAGTGGAAGAAACCGCTGATTCGGCTGGTTGACTACAAAGCTGTAGGAATTTATATGGGAGCATCTTGCTAGCTGGCTCATGGATTCGAAAGCTTTCCATCAGATATTTAATACGGACAAGTCACCATTTGCATCGGCGGTAAAAATTGGCACGAGGTCATGTTTCAAACACGACGTCGTCGCGTCTGCACTTCATGATTACTTAGGATTACTTGCCCGTCCGCCCCGGCACGGGATCGAGTTGAGTTCGTTGAATCCTGATGTTTCAAACTTGCGGGGGAGCTTGACCCCACCCCCCAAAATGCCCCAGGAACACCTACATGGTAATTACCACTGCCGGTGGATGTGCGAGCGCGGAAACTCATGCAAAGCCGGCCGTCATCAAGCAGGTCTGAGAAGTCACCTGGATCTCCAGTCTACTTTCTACCACTCGCTTCCACGCTTCCTGTACCTTCGCCGCACCCCTACCTCTATCTCCATGTTTTGGATATCCAGCAGCCATTCCCCAACATGAATGCTTCTTCGAGTGATAAATGAAAAAGAAGATATTTTTTGCGTGTCCCAGCATCATTACGTACCTCCAAGGAGCAAGTTTTTTCACCGATGAACTGTCAGGTAATTTCGCTTCTGCACTGGATTCGGCGTTAATCCAATCAGGAATTGCGTGCACTTTTACACAAATGGCTCAACCGGAACTTGTTAACTGTGCTGTGCGGTCCACCACCAAGCACATGTGAGGATGCCGATTACAATTGATTCGTGTCGGACGGCATTGCATGCTTCAGGGCGTTGTAGCACAGGGTGAGAGCAGAGATAAAGAAGGATTCAGCTGTCGGTGTACATAAA
>LUKR01002041.1:7500-10674 GCA_019395275.1 Puccinia brachypodii
TGATGACGTTGTTTGGCTTGATTCCTATATTTTTGTAAGAAGCCAACCAGCCCATCAAGAGCATTTGCAATCACATCCTTTTTGGAGTGGCTTCACAATAAATAAGCGGTTGGACTAGCAGATGGCGGGGCGGGATTGGTTTGATCTCCTGGTGGTGCCTCACCAGGGGTATTGAAATTGGCATTGAGCTGTAGACCTTGCTGAGAGATTGAGCGTGCATCCTCCCCAGTTGCCCTGATATCTCCAAAGATTAAATAAAGCTTGTGGAACTTGGGGAAAGGACTGCCCCAAAATTTTCTAGCGTATGGATGAGACTGAAGCCGCAGGTTAGAATCAGTAAAATTTATAGACATACTAGAGAAGGCAAGAAATACATACAACTAATTAATTTTCCCAAACCTCAACCAACGCGGTCGCTACACCAGTGATGTTGTCCCACCCAAAACCGCTGGCATTTTTCAAAGCCAAGAAGGGATTGTAGTTGCGCTTGAAGCCCTGGCTTAGCTTGGATTTGACCTTCTTTTCAGTGAGTATGTGGGCAATGTCAGGGAAGTTCCTCTGCAACTCTCTAGTCGCATGCTTATGGGTTGCACTTTGAAAGCCAGAATCAGATTGTTTGCCTTGCTCAACTGCTTGGATGTACAAGTCCATCATCATTGACTCCATGGGCCCCGTCCAAAGTAGTCTATTTGATTGAACTCCTTGTTTGTTTGGTGGAAGCTCAACTGTCTTGTTGTCCGGATCAACTTCTTCCTTGGCTTTGCTAGGTTGAGAACTGTCTTCTTGAGATGATAAAGCCTGCAACATGGCTTGCACTGTAGCGGCACAATTGCCCTTTTTGGATTGGACTGCCCCAACTTTGCTTCTTCCACGGCTCTTTGATTGGACCTGAGCTTGGGAACCTTGAGGAGGAGGACTAGCTTGAGAACCTTGAGGAGGAGGACTTGGTTGGTCCATTTGGCCAAATGTTGACTGAATGTTGCTTGGATTGAGTGGGGATTTGCCGGTGAAGCTTTGGGAAGGGCAGGTGGCAAATTGTGGGTGTCATGTGAGGACTTCATGTGGGCACATTATGACAATTTTCCAAACGCCATTGAAATGTCACTGTAATATTGGTGACATTTTCAACCGTTACAACAATCTATATTACAGTGCCAAACGGGGCCTGAATTAATATGATGATAAAATGGGCATAATTAAGGGATAAAAATGAATTATAATTAGAATCTTATTTAATGAGAGAAGATAATTAATAATAATGTTTGAAGAATATTATTATTAATTTTATAAGAAGAAATTGAAGTCTTTTGGACATTATATACTGTCTCTAAGGCTGACAAAATAAAATAATAAACCAGTTTAAAAGAAACTCATATCTTAAGACCATGAAAATAAGAGGTGCACTTGAGTGTGTTTAAAATAAAGTCAAAAACTAAAGAAACAATAAAATTATGAGCACTTGGGGTCTTGATCTTGATGTCATTAAATTCACTTGAAGTTTCTTGATCATCTTGATTTCAACTGCATTAAAGCCTTGAAATTTTTATCTTGATGAATCTTTCTCTTGAGATGAGTTCTTGAAGTGAAAGAAAAACTTGAAAAGAAATCTAAATTCTAGCCTAGGACCAGATAGAAAATCACACCATTGCATGTATTTATATTGAATTGGTTGAGATCAACCAAGTTTAAATTGTTTTTTTGCATCCCAGTTTAGCTGTGATACACTCATCCCATCCAAATACACTGGTAGTGTGCAGCTGAAAGCTGATGCAGGCAGGACTAATTATTTTATCTTTTGACACCTGTATATGAAATCATTTGAATAAATTCCTCATGTACTGAATAGCTAAAATCACTTGCACTGCCTCTTTTCAAGAGATAAATTGCCTCATTTGACAGGTTTCAACAGCCAAAGTATCTCATTTGTATGTCTTGAATAGCAGAAATGACTCATTTAATGGCTCAGTCCAGCTCAAATCACTCACTTCATGTTCACTGCAACCAAAATAGGTCAAACTTTTGTATATAAGCTGGCTCTCCTCCCCCCTAATTTGTAGTCACAGAACCATCCAGAGTTACACACACCTACAAATCTACACTTACACAAATTTCCATAATAAAAACTGCTTTATGCTTCCAAAACCCCTTTTCTTAAAAGCCTATACTCCTGTGCCCCTTGGTATCTGCTCATGAATTGTTTACTTTTACAAGGTATCTGTAATTACTAGTTGACCAAGCAACTTATCTTGAACCTAGTCCCTATCACTACATTCACCTGCCAAGCTTACCTTGGTGGTTTTTTTTCTGATAGTATAGAAGGGCAGAGTTTGAAACTCCACCATACCCTTCCCCATTCAACAAAATGCTTTCATTAGCACTTTTGAGTCTTACAATGCTGGTGGTAGACAACCCTCTAGAGTTTGTTTCTGTGCAATAAATCAAATCATCAACTTTTATTCAATAGTCTAACAAGCTTATAAATTATTAGTGATATTCATAATTGGTGCATAATTTCATGAACATGAATTCATATATGGCTTTTTGCAGGAATCATGTAAGCAGTTCCCTGCTAAACAATATTCTTAGGGTTTTGGAAAAACAACACCCAAGAATTGGCCAACAACACCCAACAACCATTGAGGGTGTGAGAACTCCTTTGGGACTGGCGGCACTAATGTGAGGGGGAGATAATAGTTCTGATATTGCAGGTAAGAACCCTTTTATTACAACTGCTACAGGTAGTTTGAAAGACCTGGCCCTCTATGATACTACACAATAGTTCTGACAACAAATTATTTATTTTTGTGGTGGAAATGTGTGATACAGGAAAACTTGTTGTAGTAGTACTTTATCAGACTTAGATCAGTGATATTTCAACAACCACAGGTATACAAGAGCTACACTGGGGGTGAGTAATGTGATTTTACAACTTTAGAGGAGGATATAATTCTTATGGATTTGTTAAGATCACAGCTTTTTACTAAGCTTATGGTTGTTATCACACTACTTTCTTATATGGTTTTATAAGGCTTCTTATTAAGAGCACACTTAGATGGATGTATAATAGAGGTGACCACTGAGCTGACTGGGGGGGAATGTCCAGCTGACTGGGGGGGAATGTCCAGCTGGCTGGGTGATGATTCTGGATTTGGTGGGAGAGAGGCCTACTTATAT
>LUKR01002042.1:0-10673 GCA_019395275.1 Puccinia brachypodii
TTTCCAGTGACTGCTAGTCTCACCTAAGTCACCATGAAAGACTCAATTTTTTTCTTGAAAATCACTGGTAGGATCATGAAAGAAAAGTAGCCTCACAATAAAGTCACAAGGTTTTACCCTAAGTGTATTACTAATTTCCCAGAAAAGATTGTGAATGTCCTTTTAAATTCCCTGCCACCAACACATATTTGTCCATCAAAAAACTTCTTCTTCTGATTTGAATAAGAAAAATTAAGAATTCAACAAAATATTGATGGCTTCAACGTTTTTCTTATTTCTTAATTTGAATCAAAATCAAATCAGGTGTGGCTCTTCTTTTTGGGTTTGTAGACCCTGCAGAAATATAATTAGAGCCTCCCAGAATAAATCCCAAAACGTGTAAATTTATAATTTCTCTTTCTAAAATTGTCTACAAGGGCTGCTGATTGGATGGAGAGTGCACTAGATCTAGTAGTGTATATCTTAATCAGATTTAAAAATTCTAGAGATTTATTATATCCTCAACACTTGATCTTGTTGAAGGAATGGTACAAAGTGATGATTCAGGATGAACATGCTTAAATTTCAGGCAGTTGAATGTTTTTCCTTCAACTTGAAACTTTTGATCTTCATTTCATACTAGCATTGCTATAACGCTAAACTTCTTTTCAACTGATCTAATTGTTATTCATATCTTCATACATTCCCTGATCTACCTGCAAAAATAATTGTCAACATCAAATATCAGTGAGTGAATATATCTTGTTCGCTCACTTGAACAATCATCATCCCCTCGCCATCAATTCCTTCCAGGCTACCATGAAAGTTTACTCGATCTCCTTTTTTGAGATTTGTTCCCTCTGGGATCCGGATGTGATTGTTATTTAAAAGATACTTTGCTTTCAATATTTGATCATTATTCTGTATCTCGGAGTCAGTTATGGCACCATTCATTTGGAACTTGTGTTGAAAACTCACATTCACTCTGTGCTCTACAATCAATTCAAATCCAGGAACTACCCCAGGCCAAACGTCTACTTCTTTGACTGAAACAATAGTTCCATCACTATAAATCATAACCCTTTTGTCCCGTATCTCTTCCACATCTTGTCTCACCAGCCACGCATCGTTTGGTCTGTAGTTGAAGTTCAATTGACCTCCCATGGTTTCAGATGTAACGTATCCACTAATTGTATAAATGCGATCGCTTTCCAGCCCACAGCGACTAATCCAAGTAGGAAAAAGTGCAATAGAACATGTGCCCCATCCGTTTGAGCCATGGTCTGACACAAAGCAGTGGCTGAGAATTGGACCCGTGTCATGGTTTTCACCATTTTCACAGAACCAATACTGACAATGAAACTCTATGTTAGTATGTCACCAATCCTGGTAAATTATGCACTTACTTGGTCATTTATTTTAAAGTATCCCCAAAAATTGAGTTGATCTGAAATCGGTATGATTGACTCGCCTTTGATTTTGTATAATCTATGAATTATCATATCTAAAAGAATTTATCAAGATCTATGATTAATATGATTGAGAGGGATTTTGAATTGGAAATCTGTGATGTAAATTTCAAGGAGGAAAAAGTGTTATTTCATAATTTTAACTCCAGACTACTCACTGATGATCCCGGTTTTCTTAGTCCAATTATTTTTTCTCAACTGGCCCTATGAGTCCAGCCAACCAAACCAAACCAAATCAGTTGCTTGATTTCTCACAATATTCCAAAGATCCCTTTCTGTGCCAAAGGCCTTTTTTCTCCATTCAATTTCGCAGGAAATCTCATGGATATGATGAGGAACTGAAACGTTTCACATTTGATTTTTTCTATATCCACCTAACATCCATTTAGATCAGTAGGGTGAAGAACGCAATCGATTTATTCTTAAAAATCAGGTCACGGTTGAAATTAAGTGAAATTTGGTTGATGTTTGCTGAAGTGACTCACTTCCCCCTCTGGCCCATATTGACCACACAAATAGTTGTGATTTATGTCTTGCTTATTCAATTTCATGGATATTGAAATTCTTTGCAACATTTTCTATTGGGCTCTCCATACCCTGCTTCTCACTCCGAGATGACTCTAAATAAATGTTCTCTTTGGTGAATGCAACCCACTTCCCCTTCTCACTCCGATGTGTGGATGACTCTAAATCAATGTTCTCTTTGGTGAATGCAGTGACCCACTTCCCCTTATCACTCCGATGTGTGGATGACTCTAAATCAATGTTCTCTTTGGTGAATGCATGTGAGAATTTGAACTGAAGTGAAGTTCATGTGCCTTTGCATTCATATCGATGAGAATTTCCATTCCTGATTCAGCTATATGAAGCATTATTTGGTCAATGTTTGATTGAACTCGTGATAGAAAAGTATCACATTTTAAGGTAGTCCATCGCTTCATCATGTTCAACTAAGCAATTACATCATCTTGCATTTGTGTTGAGAGAAACAAACATAACCATACCAACCACGCTTCTGGATGCAGTTCAAACTGAACTGATGATTGATAGTGGAGAAAGGTAGGGGTCTGCATAATTTTGCTTTTGAAGATATTTGAAAACACAGCAGAAGATCGTGAGAAAAAAATGTGTATGTAGAGTATTAATTCTCTTTGATCAAGTGATACAATCCCCAACTTCCCCAAAAATATCTCCAAAATCTTACTTTATTCCACCTACTCTTTATCACTTAAGACAATTCAAATGAAAGAAACCGAGGCGGAAAAATCACTTCCTGATAGCGAGGATTGTTAGTTTAACCCTCTAATTTTTCCACACTGAATATCTTATAAGCTTATCTGATTTTCGATCACAAATAAGTTCATGCTCCTTGTGGAAGACTCTTCTGTGTGTTACATGGTTACTAAGATTTTTTACTTTGCCTGAAAAAAAATCCTAAATCTAGTGTCAGATGATCCTGTTTCAAATAGATATTCCGAGTTGAAGGAAGGATCAAATCTCCAAGAAGATTTGGATGCACCTCAGACCCAAAATGGTATGTATTTTGAGCCTCATTATTTGATTACTCGTGCAAAAAACTGATTTATAACCTGATTGAAATTAATATTTCAATAATTAAATCAACAGATCCTCTTCCAACCTTATTAACCGATCAATCTATTTTTTTGGATGCAATCGCCACTAGTGAGTTTGACCCATCCTACTCTGAATCAAAGCGGTGACTGATTTTCTTTGAAAGAAAAATTTGCAGTTGATGAGCAGAGGGGTTAGTTAGTTTTTTATTTCACAATGAATTTGGTTCAATAAGTTGACACCATGATGAAATGAAAAAGATGTGTCCGGCAGTGACACAAGCCGTAAGTTTCCACTAAATTCATTTTTGGAATTCTTTTTTTTCCACTGCTAATAAGATTCATGTATCAGGAACAAAACAACGGAAGACTCAGATAATTGGAACAGCTTCAGCTAGAAAAGGCTCAGCATCAAGGAGGGAGGGACGGTCCGGTGACTCCAATTCTGGAAGTGAGACTTCTGCCGCTCTTCAGAACGCACTTACTTCTAGTCGAGAACATTTTGCACCAGGTGGTGCTGAAAGGCTAAATGTGATACATCGGCCTATTCTATTGAATATATCAGAGGATGGAAGCCCAGTACCTGATGAAAGTGGTGAGAAAGAAATTATTGATTCAAATTTTTATATACATGAATTCAGATTTGTTGACATTCTTCAAAAAAATTGAAATTCAAGTATCAACTGGTACATCTGTTTTAGTTGCCAAGAATTTAGTTCCACAGATTCCTATGGTTACCATTTCAAACATGGGTGAAAATTACTCTAATAATGATAAACGCAGTCAAACGGAAAACACTAGGACTAGCGCTTCTGAATTTGAGGTAAATATATTATTACCAGCAAATGCTGATAGAGTTCAACCTCAAAATATAGAACAAGCCCAACCGGTCGTTGAAGGCAAGGAACAGAATGAAAACAGCAGTGATGAGGATCGAAGTGCTTGGGAAAAACGCCAGCAAAGGGAATTGTATGAAAGTTAGTTTTCTCATCCTTTCCACTGACTAATTTTGAACAGTCTTTGAAACTCAATTTTTTTCTTTGACAGGTGATGAAAGTGATGATTTCCATCCGCTTGGTGTCTCACTACTTCAAGTTAATCCTGCGCTTCCCGGGCCATCAGCAGCTGTCAATCGGGATTCAAACCATGGTGTTGAAAAGACTGGTTGGGAAAGTTGGCCTGGGCAAACAGCTCAGGAGTCGCAAAAAATTGGGCTTAATATGGATATGGATTGGCGGTCAAATCCTCATGAAGATCGTAAGAAATCTGATACTCAAATATAGGTACCTTAAAGTCCTAACATTTTTTGTTCAGTGGAATTACCAGCAGGAAATGTTTGGCGAGATGATTCTACCGAGGAAATGGACAAGAAAACTGATGAGGAGAAAGAACCACAAATTTCTGGTGGGTTCATCATTGATGTGGACATCGGTGAGTAGCTAGAATTTTCTTTGGTAACACAGCATTTCTCAAATATACTTTAAATTGCTCTGATAAGCAAAACTTGATAACAAAACAGGTGGGAATGAAAAGGAGACCCCAGTAGATTCTGTTTCATCTACCGAGAACCAATCAAGGTTGATCTTTGAACGTGCAAAAAAGGATCTAGAAGATGAGTTTTGGCAACCATTTCCTATTCCACCTGGGAAGGATAAGAATGACAGAGGTCTGTGAACCATTTTAATAAAATTTAATGGTTGAATGCTGAGTTTTGCAAAACTTCAAGATCGAGTTACTGCACTTTCAGAAGAGTTTGGTAGGAGATCACAGACTCTGAAAAATAATACCATACTTTCAAGGCATGAGAAAGAGAGGAGTAAGTGGTTCAATAATTTAAAATCTCTTTTATTTTAACGATTGATTATTCAATTTTTCTCATTTCACCAGATGAACATATTGAGAGATGGAGGGAAGGACCTCAAAAGACACCGGGAAATCAGCCATCTGGAAACAATCGAGAATCCTACCTTTCAAGCTTAAATCCACCCAATATGGAACCTCGTAAACGCATGCAATCCTTGCCTCTGCAAGGAAAATTCAATAAGAAAGAATTCGGGAGTCTAATGAAGGGATCAAAAAGGATGAACGAGGAACTTATACCAAGTAGGCAGAGACTCATTGACAGGGCAGTAAGAGAGGGAGGGGTATTCAATTCGAGGAAGTTTGGGGAGCCTTTGAAATTAATTCCAAAGAACGGTAAGCTTGTTTATTTTTACTTGAAAATTGAACAGATACATGTGAATTGAAGTGTTTAATTTTGAGAATGTAAAGCAATTGGAACTTCAAAGCGAGCACGTCTTAATGAAGAGAGTGCAGATCAAGGTTGGGGATGGAATGCGTCGGCATCAACTTTTGGCTGTAAGTGTATCTACATACCTTTTGAGAACAGGGAATTAATATTCTTCACTTTGATAAAGTTGGCGAACCATCATCACCAGTTGAACGCCTGGAAAAAGGGAAAGGAAGGGCGATAGAAAGAGATCAATTGGATGAGACTATGGATTTTGAAGGTATGAAATTTGAATGTTGGTGAATTATAGTCGGGTAACATGAGTGCTGATTTTGATTTATAATTCAATATTGTATCTTCCAAGATGAAACCAATCCAAGAGAACAGAAAACCGTCCATTCTACAGTGGAAAATCAATTCCATATTGGACCTTCAAGCACTCCAATTTCTTCAAGGAAGCTGCACCGAATACCTTCAGTTCCCCATCCACTCTCCAAGGAAATATCAAATCCAATTCAAATCCCAACTTCTGATTCACCAATCCCAAAGCATCATGCAGCAAAAAATACCAACTCCAGCTCTGATTTGTTGAGAAAACAAACCACTTCGAATTCCCAACACATTCACGAACCACCTCACTGGCGCACAGCATCACTACCTACTGCAAGTTCACAGGCAGCGGCTTCTCACCAACCTCAACCATCACAAGCGGCATCCACTCTTCAACAAAAAATGGTCAGGGTTGCTCAAAGCTCGGGACCAGTTGTTGCAGCATCTGGAGGAAAAGGAGTTTCAGGTGGAAGTGGAGGTGGAGGTGGGGGTGGAAGCGGAGGTGGAGGAGGAGGTGGTGGAGGAGGAGGAGGTGAAGGTGGTGGCGGTGGTGGTGGAGGTGGTGGTGGTGGAGGCGGAGGCGGAGGAGGTGGAGGTGGAGGAGGTGGTGGTGGTGGAGGTGGTGATGATGAGGAGGATGACGAATCTGAAGAAGATGATTATGTGGCTGACTCAAGAGCCAGGCGGAACACTGGAATTCGGAAGAAGGAATCGGCATCTGCTAAAAGGAAGACAAAGAAAGAGAGGATGAAGGAACTTCAAGGTGCTCTGCCTGACGGATCTGATACCATGAAGAATATTGTCCATAGACATGCACGATTACTACTGGGAGTCATTGGAACCGACCTCAAAACTCTTCCTGCCAGCCCAACTAACGAGGAGCGAGATATTGCTGTCCAGAGAGGGAAATCTGAATCCTACAACCAACCGAATCCAACTGCACCACCCAGTCAGCAATCCCATACCCAAGCTTACAAGAGCTGGATTCAAACTCAAATTCGCACTCTTGGATTAACTCGGTTCACCTTTGATTGGGAAAGTTCCTGGAAGCACCCATTCAACCAGCTCATGGATCTATTGTTTTACCGGACTATCTACATGGCTCTTCATTCTGGAGAATACAATAACTCTTTTTGGAATCCTGAACACTCAACACATGCTATTGTGCATACGATTCTCGAGAGATACTTTAATCATCTTCAGTCTCAGTGGAAATTGCTCAAAGTGGGTGGTGAGAGTGCTTTAGAAGCACAGAAGATCCAAAACAGAGCTCTAAAAGCACGTTCAAGGGTATGTTAGATTGATTTAAGAAGAATCATATAATTCACTGATCAGTTTTTGTGATTTCTGATCAATACAGCTTGCAGAACGAAGAAGGGAGTGGTGTGATGAGAATGGATATCCTGAACTTGCAGCTCAGTTCAATGATTTGGCTGTTTGCTCAGATACCGAGGAGCTTGTGGATAATGGAGTAACACGTCACAGGAAAAAAAAGCTGGACTGGCGCTCTGAAGGTTTCTCAAAGTTGGTTGCAACACTTGACCATCAAATTTGTGTTGGAGTCAGAATAGGTAAATCAAATAGGAAGAAAAAATATACTAAGAGAGAGGAGGCTGTAAATACGGAAGAAAATCCACGTATTCCAGACAAACTCTCTAAGCAGGTATACTCAGAGGAATGGTTGAAGAATTTAACTGATGGTACTCGTGAAAACCTAAAAATCAAAGATATTGTTGTAATGACTGAAGATTTTAGACCATACACTGCTCCCAGACACTGAATTGTTGCTACTCTTTTCACATCAAAATAATTTCTTGTAACAACTCTCTCCAATCCATAGTGGGCAAGATGGTCGACCTAAATTTCTCACCACTAAGTCAGGATTCAAAATCTATACATTTTTATCATCCAAATACTCACTGGGCCAACTGTTTTTTTGTATTTTGTATCTTAATAAATATTGAATCAAAATTAACAATGAATATGTATTTTTAAGAATCATTTTTGGGAGTGTTATGGATTCCAACTTACACTCTGGATTTTTTGCTCAATGGTATCTGGGGTTATGAAATGAAAAACTTGTACTTTTCTCTCTTGCCCGATTCGGTGAAGTCTATCAACAGCTTGGGCTTCAATAGTTGGATTCCAGTGTGGCTCCTAGATCCAAATAATTATCATTTGCTGAAAATTTTAGCTTGGCATAGGTTGACTTACCATGATGAAGGCAACACTTGCACAGGTAATATTCAGTCCGACACCAGCGGTTTGTAGGGATGCAAGAAGAACACTTGTATTTAAGCTGATTGAAAAATCTTTCAAGCATTTATCTTGTGATCTTGAATCCAGTGAACCATCCAACCGGAAAAATTTAATTTGGTGCTGGTTTAAAGCTATTCCAATACTGAATTTTTCTATTGTTGAGTTTAGCTTGTTTTTGAAATCAATTTTTAAATTAAATAGCATACTTACAGATCTAAGAACCTTGTCCATGTGGAGAACACAATAACTTTTGTATTTTTTTCCATCAATTTGGATCCATGTTTGAGCATTTGGCAAAGATGAATGATCTTTTGACTTTGGCAGCACATTGTGTGAGAGACTTCATGAGTGATTGTCCGCTCAGATTTGCCACAATTTGGGTGAGATTGGGATTGATTGATTCTAAATGTTGCCTGATCATCACTCAAATCTAGATCAGGGTCAGCTAGAAGAGGATGATCACAAATTCCTCTGAGACAATTAAGATGAGAAAAGATTTGTTTTTCTTTCGTGCTGGTAGAGGAACTTTGACTCTTGTATGACTTGAGGAATTTTTCAAAATACTCATCATAGTACTTGCGGGCAGGTCCAGTCAATGGTGTTTTAATTATTTGATGAGTAATTTCTGGGAGGCTGGGCAGTGCAATATTCTTCATCCGGCGCAACATGACATGTCTCAGAATGAGTTGCAAAGGCTTGACATTTCCATTTTTCAGGTATGGTGAGACAATCTGCACCCAATTGTTATGGTTTGTTTTGAGGTTTGAACAAATAAAATTGAGGAGAGCCATGACATCATGTAAAGAATTTTGGAGTGGTGTTCCAGTTAGGCAGAGTCTTCTCTCTGATTTGATAGATTGAATGGCTGATTGGGTTTTTGAATCTGTGGTTCTGATAATGCTGAATGTTTTAAAATTTGACATGAGATGCATAATTATGGTTTAAGGTTAGGAAGATTGATATGACTTACTGAGCCTCATCAAGAATTATACGGAACCAAAGCTGTGAGAAAATCAAAGATTTATTTTGAGGTGAATGGTTTTTGCACTCTTGGAACTCAGCTCTCACTATCTCATAGCTGGTGATTATAACATCAACTGAAGATGTTAATTCATTGACAGTTGAGTGCCTCTGAGTTCCATGATACTTTGAAAATTTCATAGTGTTTTCAACCACATGCTTTTGGATTTCTTGTGACCAATTTGTGAGAAGTCTTGCTGGGCAAATTATGAGGGTTGCATGTGATTTATTCATTTCTTCAGATGATTTAGTGGTACTTGAGGAGTATTCTTTGGCTTCATCTAGAGTACATGCAATGAGGCATATTGCTTGAAGTGATTTTCCTAATCCCATGTCATCAGCAAGGATAGACCCCAATGGTGTCTCTGGAAAACTTTTTGAATCAGAGAATCCTAATTGTGTGCCATTGACTTTGTTTTCCCAAAGATACCATTCATTGGTTTGTTTTTGAATCCACAGTGACTGTGCAGACGTTGATTTTGGATTCTCACGGTCCAAGATGAATGAGAGTCCCTGAGCTTGGTGAGGTAATAGAGCTGATCTAATTATTTCATGAGGCGCATAAACGTGTGAAAGATCACATCCACTGGGAATGGTCAAGAGTTGGGGGTCAAAGTTTATGCCTGCTGGAACTTCTTCAATGGGTGGAATGAGGTTTGGAGGAAGTTTGAGAAGAGGAATTCCAAGATGATGATTTGGCTGATAATCCCGTGGTGTTTGTGGAAATATATTGTATTTAATAAATGAGCTGCAGATTGGATGGATCATATTTTCTTGGATGAAGATAGTAAGTGCCAAACTGAATGTGGCTGGAGGTGAAGGATCAACACGCAAAACAGTTTCAACTGAGAGACTTGAGTGAGATGAGGTTTCACGTTGTAAACCACCCAGTGGACCAAGTCCAGTGGAATTGGTGAGGTGATTTAGTAGCACTGAGTTGAGTGGGAAGGGGATTTGGCCAACATGGGTTGGGAAGCCTTGAATGTGAACTAATATTTCTCGGTTGCATGGTTCCAAAGATGCCCAGTAGTCCTTCTTTCTCTGGAGGAGCTCTGTGGCTGTCTGAGAGCTGGGGTGTGCAAGTGGGGAATATACAACCCCAAGACATTGATAAGAATTCTGCATATTTTTAAATATATTTGGTTAGGGGTATAATACTGGATGAATGGGATCGGTATTAGTATTTCTGAGAGGGATGAAAATTCAAAGCAATGGGGAAGATTGCCAAGGTGGCAAATTAGCATCTGATCTTTCAATTGAGCTTTGAAATCCATCTCAGATGATTGGTAGCGGAGTTGTTTTGAACAGACCTGATCTTGAAGATGAAACAGGTTTGAGATTGCATGTTGGAAACTAGTCTCAATAATTAAAGCCACATTGGTGGAATTAATGCGCCATTCTCTCTTCTTGCATGATGTTTCACATGCAGCATAGCCCCATGTCAGATTACACTTAATCCAACATGAAACTGCAGTGCATCTGGAGCTCAAGTGGTAGCAACATGGAGCAGCTAATCAATCAGCCGGCCCAATAGATGCGGCGCAGTCTCATGTCGGATTATGATTTTCTCCATGCAGCGCTTGGGGAAATCTTCCACCTTCAAGTCAAATAGATGCGGCGCAGTCTCATGTCGGATTACGCGTAATCCGACATGAGACTGCGCCGCATCTACCGTCAATCGATCGAGATGAGGAGAAGGGGTAGGCTTGGTGGGCCCCAGACGAGGGGGATGGTATTTGAGATGGTCAAGGGGGTCCCTTTGGGACCCGGGACCCTCCAATCAAGAGGCATTATGGTGAGTCCTCAGACCGCCTT
>LUKR01002045.1:0-10669 GCA_019395275.1 Puccinia brachypodii
AACTTGATAACTAGTAGGATTTTAGGGTTGGTGTGAGTGAGTGACATAGGGTAAAATTGGGTGTAGATCCTGATTCTGTAATAATATTGTATGATTTGTTGCTCCTTGAGGTTGTTCTAGCTATGTACTGATTACTGATTGGAGAAAATTAGAATCACCACACCGTATCTGTATTGGTTGGTAGGCTATATTACCAGACCCAAAACAACAGCAACATGTATACATTGCCTTGTTAGGTAAAAAGGGGCTGTTAGCCTTAGAGCCAGCATAGCTGGCCAAAAGCCTGCTATATATTAAAAAATATTTACAGTATTTCATTTCTCTCTAACTCCTATAGAAGTCACAATTCTATTATACAACACAGGTTCTTTTCTTCAACTTTGTTTTAAAGGAAATCCGCCACAGGTCCCTTACTTTCTGAGAATAGTCTCACTGCATAGTTTCACTGATCTCCAAATTAATTGACCTTCTTCCTTGAAATAAATCACCAGTTTCTGTCTATTCTACTTTTCTCTTCTCCCCTTTTCCCTACTTGATCTCCATCATTAACTAAGAATAAAAAGAGAAAAGAAAACAATAAATAAACAAAATATCCCTCTTCATTATTACTTGTAGTTTTGTGGTTTAACTAGCAAAAACCCCATAGGTTTTGCAGTAAAGAACCTGTCCAGGTTCCTTTGGTCTATAAAAACTGTGGCTGGAAAGTTAATTGTGCCAGACCTCCTTTCTGTTTCTTGAAGAAGTATTATTTCATTTCTCCATATTTTTCTCTGTTCTCTCTTCTCTCTCCCTAGCTATTTTATTTACTTGGAATTATTGATTGTAATCCAATTAATAACCACTCCCTTACCTTTTTTCCGCACGTCACATAAGATACACTGGCTCACAGGGGCCCCTTTGTACATAGTGAGGCAATGTGTGCACATTGCCTTTGTTTTAGGTCCGGTTTATGGGCCAATTGCATGATGCATGCTGGATGATGTGGCAGGCAGGTGGTGCTTTATGGTGTCCCGGGGGAATCAGCTTGGATTTTTTTGTGCGTGATTTTTTTTTGATAAGGAAAAAAACTAAAAACATGCAGAAAGCAGCAAGCTTTCCTGTGTTAGCTGTAACTGACTGTGATAAAAGAAAAGAAGGATGAGGATTAGGAGACAGTGAGAATCAAATAAGAATGGAGATTTTGACAATATGATTTGAATAGAATATATATAAGGTTGGCAAGAATGCAATGGTGGATGGAGGAGATGAAAGACTTCAAAGATAAGGAACCGTTGGAATGAACAGTGGTAATGTGTGAGAGTATGATTGAAGCTTATTGATTTCTTCAGATTTCTTTGCAGATGGATAGAAGAGAGGATAGGTATGGTTTAAATAAACTTGAGATATCCAGAGATGATTGGAACAGCAAGAGCAATGTCATCATCCATTGATTAGATTTTGTGTGAAAAGGTGCAAGAGTGAATTCTTGCAGAGAGAGATGGTGTCATTCTGATTTGGACGGAATGATCAAGACCAGACTCAATGAGAGGTAAAAGTAGTATGATGGGGATAATAGTGGGATTGAATCAAGATGTAATGCAAATGATGAAGAGATCAAGGCAGGAAGGCAATGCACATGCTGCAGAGAGACAGTGAGAAAAAAGAAAGAAAAAATGTGAGAGAAAAAGAAAAGAAAAGCATATGGAAAGAGGAAGGACAGTGTGATAATCAAAGTCACACATCAACAGAATTAAGTTTAGCCTCATGTCCCCACAAATCTGGCAGGGACAATCTGATGATTTATAAAACGGTGTGGAACTACTCTTGGGTGAGATAGAGCTTGGAAGGAAGATAGTAGAAACTGGTAAGAGCTCTACCAAAGGTGCTGATGAAGCTGCCTTCCTGAACTAAAGCTAGGGTGAGAGTAACACTAAGAAAATAAAGAAAAGAATGTGGCTAATCTCTTCTTCACAGCCTTGGTGATGCTTATTGTTAATATCAGAGGAACTCCACTGATGATTAGGAGAGAGGAGGGTGGTGTAGAAGTTATGTATTTGTACTGTATATGTGTGGTTGATGACTTGATTCAAAGGACTAGTTGGAGAACTTATTCAAGGACTGATGTAGGACAAAATGTAGGACTATTGAGGACTATTGAGGACTGTTAGAGGACTATTGAGGACTGTCAGAGGACTATTGAGGACTTTTAGAGGACTATTGAGGACTGTTTAGAGGACTATTTGTTGGAGGACAATAATCAATGGGTAGTAGTAAGTGGATAGATGAGTGGGTAGAACAACAGAGGGATACATGGTTTATTTATAATGAACAATCTTCTAAGATGAGCACAACAATTGATTGGTCATGGGAAACATGTGTACTTGTAAGTTATTTTTACTGCTAATCCTGGATGTTTTGTTTCCAGTTGTGTGTACTCTTATCCTGTTTCTAGGTTGATTGTTCCTGTTGTGTACTTTGATCCCTGTGAGTGTTGTTTTCTGGATTGTTCTGACCTCTTCATGTGTAGCTGAGTTGGGTTGTTATGTAATTGATGGATGGATACTGGTCTTCTTGTTGTCCAATTGTGCCTGATACTTGATATGGCCATAACTTGCTAACTAGTAGGATTTTGGGGTTGGTGTGAGTGAGTGACATAGGGTGAAATTGGGTGTAGTTTCTTATTCTGTAATAATATTGTATGATTTGTTGCTCCTTGAGGTTGTTTCTGGTTATGTATTGTTTACTGATTGGAGGAAATTAGAATCATCACAACAGGATGATTAAAAATATCCCTGTGTGAACTGTGCTAATAGGATTTGAATATATGCTTGTATTTGTGAGGAAGTCATCGACCTACATATATATGTTACCTTCAAATTTGTTTAGATGATATTTAAATCAAAAGGCTTGTCCAATACACCACTTATGTTTCAATCAATTGTTTCTTTAGTAATAATTGTATCTTTCATATTTGAGAACACTAATTGTGCAAGTACAGTTGCACATGGCATCTATCAGTACAGAGCTACCTGCAAATTTGTTTGGGTCACACAGGGAAAAACTGGGCCTGGGTCAGGGGTCCAAGCATTAAGCAAACATCATTTTTGCAGTCTACAGGCTGTGTGGATTCCATAATCAAAGCAGCAAGTAAATTCCTCCAGCCAATTTTATTTATTGTTTTTTTGGGGGGTTGAGCTTTGTGATACAGGGCCTAAATAGCACCATAAGTGCATACATATGGGGTAGGGTGGGTACCTAAACCCATAATCATGTAGCCAAGAGGTCCCTTAAGTCCATATATATGGTTTTCAAGTCTGCACATGTGCTCAGGCAATCCCCTCTTGGGAGCTCAGGGGCCATACTGGCCCCCAAATGCTCAAAAACCCCTCAAAAAAGTTGATTTTTTTTTGCAATTATTTTGGCCTGGACCTTTGGGATAGGCCCAACTCTTGCACTGACATATGCCACATGCAACTATATATATACATATTTTTTCATTCAAAGATAATAATCAACCAAACAAAAAGTATAATCAATATTGATAAATGTTGCAATAACAAGTAGTACAGATCAACAAATAAGTTTTAACATTTTTGATTAAGAAAGAATATAAATTTAATCTGGGTATGTATTTGTAAAAGGTATGTAACTTTATTTTTTCTTCAATTTTTAAGAATGATGGGGATGGGCTATGGGAGTGTATATTGAATTGCAGGAACTACTGTATCTTTTTGTTTTGTCTTGTTTTAAATTTTAAACATACTATTGACACACTGATCAAACATATTGATATCTATTTGTAAATTCTTTCTTCATTGATATATATACATTAACAATTTGTTTTTTTTCGACCATATTGCAAGACGAACATATAAATAAGTAAGTTTGTAAAGGAAGATAAGCGGGCGAGAAGAGAATAGAGAGGATGATGATTGTTTTAATCTCCTTCTTCTTCTTCAAGATGATTTGTGGGCAGGTTTGATGCATGGAGTGAGTTGTACTTGATATATTCGGTTAACAAGAGTAGAGAAGCTCGAACCCTAAAGACCGGAAAAGAAGAAAAGAAGAAACCCCGAGTAGGATGGTGACGGTTTGATTTTCTAATAGTCCATTAAAAAAGATTTTTTATTTCGAGGAACGGCGGAGAAAGGGTTATAGCTCATAAGGCTGAGGTTGGTTTCCCGGAATATAATGTGTGTGAGAATCATGCTCCGTGACGTTATACCTCCTGGCCTGTTTCTCTCGTAATTCCTTCTTATCTTGGGCGATCGATCGTTCTAGTTTTCTAAAGTATAGTATGGCAGCTGTGAATAAGGCTACACCTCCTACGACTAATCGGGGGGAGCGAAAAAAGACAGTAACAAGTCAGTCCATCATTTTTTTTTTTTACAATTTCAGGGGAGATGAAGGAATTGTAGTTTACTTGAAATAAACACAATTCCGGCTACGGCACCCCCCGAAAGACCACTCGTTTTCTCGGACTCCTGGTTTGGGGATGATGATATCGGCTGTGAGTTTGAGGATGATATCGGCTGTGAGTTGGGGCGGTCGGAGTTTGATGAAGTGCTTGTATTGAAGGGGAGATTTGTAGCGGTGGTCTGAGTGCCATCGATGTTAGGTTGGCTATCTGGATCCGAAGTTCCGGATCCGGACGGGTTACTGTTATCCCTTCCACTAGAGCTAGTGGCGGTCCCACCGGACAGCTTACTCGATTGGGTTGAGGTGGTCGAGGATACTGGAGAATCATTGGAATTGGTGCTGGTGGCAGTCGTGCTAGGTAGTTGGGTGGCCGTTGGCGATGTTGAGATTGTTGAGTCCTGGCTTGCATCTGTGTCGCTGACTGGAACCGGATCTTGAGAACGGATGGATATCGCACAGAAGATGACGAGAAGCAGGAGATAAATCGGCCGGCACTTCCTTGTAAGGGGCCGTGGGCCGGGCATGAAGCGTTTGGCGCTGAGCATCATCATCCTAATTACTTCTCGCTTGAGGCTGGGCGCTGACGATGCGGCGTGTGTCGTGTGGAATAGAATCAATTTTAGGAATTCTTATCCAAATTACCAAGATAAGCAGATTCTACGAGGTGAATACAAGCACCATATATGTTCAAGTAGTTGCTGAAAGAGAAGGCCTGGAAACCAGTAGACGCATGGGTGAATGATGACCAAAGAAAGAGGATAATGTAATTTATAAAGAGAGAGAGAATTAGCGATCTACTTTTTATTTGTTAACAAGCCGAGAAAGTGATGCGCACAGTGAGTAATTTATTCTGAGTCTAGGAAATCCTTGAACCATCACACTTGCTCGCTGGCGAGTTTTCCCGGATTCAAAGAGTTATGCTTGAATACCTGAAAACGTATGAAGTCAAATATCTGCAGATTGGTGGTTCTGATTGATGTCTCTCCACATGGGTTGTCCAACGAAGTGAAAAGCTGGAGGTGAACATCCACGAGCTATTCTGCGTATGTGTAGGTATAGCCACCTCGAGTCTCAGCGAGAATCCCTTTGTTTAAAGAAATAAAACTGCAGGCTTTGTTCTTTGTTCTTTATATATTTTATATTTTTTGGTTTTTCGGCTTTGGACACTTTCGGAGCTCGGTCGTCTTGATTTAGGTTGCAAGGTCACGAGTTTGTAATGAAAAACACTATCTCGGCCAGATTATTATAGGTTGTCCGTCGATAAGCTTCTCTGCTAAAGCTCGAAGTCGAGAACATAAATACTATTTAAATATGTGCATCATTTTTAAGTATCAATTTCCGTTCTGGCTTAAGAAAGTCGTTGGTAAATAAATATTATGTAGACCGCTCGACCCGGTAACAATCCTCTGTCCACGAGGCAGCCTGAACATATCCGGATTCCCCCGGTTGATATGTGTAATTGCACTTGTAAAAAAAACAACCTCGCGGTGCAACGCATCCATGGCCCGTCCACAAGGTGATGGGGAAAGCCTCCTCAGATTCTATCGACAATGGTTGCCAATTCCGGCTTTCGCAAGTTCAACATGCTTCACAATGAAAGTAAATACTTGAAAAGACTGACTAGCCGGCTCCGGCTGCAACACGCGAATAACACCCCTGCAAGCCATGGACGAGACTAGGAGGGGTTTTTCGCGAAGGGGGGAGTAAAAATGGCCCCAACGACCAGGAAGCCCATCAAGTCGATTCAGGCTATGGACTTGTCTTCAAGCTCGCGCCCCTCTGTATGTACCAGCAATATCGTCGCGCGTAAATTGCCGGAATTTTACCAGCAGTTAGGCTTTCGTCATGAGTTGTTCAAGTGATAGAGTCGGCCAAGCTTTCGCGATGGTCCATCCGTCCAGGGGGGGAAGGGGGGCTTTCCATCCCTTTCCTCTACAGACTATAATGTTCGCGGAGTCGTTGACTATACATAGGCTTCACCCCTAAACCTTTATTTTCACGTTTCTTGCTAGTTTCCCAGATTCAAATGGCGGACTTCTATAACCCAAAGTCAATGGTGGAAAATAAGCAAGGGTTGATGGGGGTATCTCAAGTTGGATTGTCCAAGAGCCTTAACTACTATGGAAGTTTTTTTTTGATATTGCCAGACGGATAAGAAAATGCGACACTTCCATCCTTTCAATACCCTTGATGGGATGAACCAATATGACATACTATAGATCATCTCACTTAACTAAGTCCCTCCTGAGTGGTGGTGGTGGTGGGGGGGTACCACGCCGGCCCTCCGAAGGAGGGAATTATGCGCTACATCGCCTCGCTCGCGCGTGAAGTTTACTAAACAGTACCTTTTTTTTGAAGCTCTCAGCTAGAGGGAGGCACACACATCCCTCCGAGGACCATCTTGCTGCGCACCAAAATGAGGGGCATATCTGGGAGAATGTTGTCGGAACCTTGATGATGCGGTGGGGACTCAGACGGCCTGCCCACCTCATCATTTGTGAAGTTGGCCCATTTATGTATATTTCTTGACCCCCAGCCATGTCTCACATATGGCACCTCCTGCATAAACTACAGCGGATTAAATGCACATTTTAATACATTTTTCATGAAGGTGATACTGTCAATGAACAAGGCCATCTAGAGGGTGTTGAATACAGCTCACTTTTGTAGAAGACACTGGACTCTGAGCTTACCCCATAGCACATATCTGTCTTGAGGAAAACCTTACCTGGGAGTGTTTTGCCACGGCCATGGGGGGTGAGGAGGAGTGGTGACAGTACAAATATGCCCATGAGCTGGGCCTTCATTGAAATGAAAACAAGAAAGAAAAAAGGTCCAGAAGCGCATGAGGAACATCAGTTTTGAAATATGCCCCAGCCAAACCCTTAAAGCTCAGGTGCAGCAGGGGCAACCTAGCCTGTAAGTCCCTCCTCTGGAGAGTTTCAAAGCAACCTCCTCTGTTGGAAGGGAATTAGTTAAGTTAGATAGAACATCTGGGTATGGTGGACCTGGAGCAACACAACTTATGTCCCCAGATCCTCATCCTTGTGCAAGTGTTCCTACCTTGTTTCATTACCCAGAACCAAATACTGTTGCCCTTTGGGACAACTGCAATTACTGTAGCTGTCCCATAGGAAACCGCCAAACACATACATTCCCAAAGATTCACCAACGGACCTCAAGTCGCCATTGGGCTCACAGTTCCTCCAGGTCCAGGGCCCAGACATAAAGTGGTTCTGTGTTTGGCATGAAACACACCTCTGGCCTCCTGTTGTGGTAATTCTAATATTTCTCCTACACTAAAAAACAACACAACCAATAAATACCTCAAGGAGCAACATTTTATGGAATATTATTACAGAATCAGATTCTACACCACAAATTAACCTAGGTCACTCACTGGCACCAACCTCAATTTCCCCATGGTTCACAAGATATCAGCACATAAAGAAAACACACAGTACAAATCACTACATCATATATTACAAGATTAATTAGTTAGAGAACAGACAATAAAGTAATTTCAGAGTTAAAATAACAATCTTAATCCATCATCAACTCTTACAGAACCCTGTCACTTTGGTACTTCAGTTGCATAACTTACACCCCTTTGGTATGCTCATCTTGTCTTGTACACATTAAGTAGTCCACTCCTATAAAATTTCTAATCTCTCCAATACAGTATATTTCAGCTCATCTTTCCTCCTGTTTCAGTATTTCATTGAATCCACTTATCATCAGCCTGGTTTAATTTTAGTTATAAGCAGTGCCCTCCTTGTAGTATTTCCCCCCATGATAGGACATAGATAGCAGAAAACAGTGTAGTAGATTATCCCCCCTGATAGTGAAGTCCTTTAGTTCTCCAAATATTAGTCCTAGAATTCCTTTATTCCTTGAATCATTTATTCCTTGAAGTCCTTTAGAACAGCAGAGGGAACAATTATGATCAGTCCATCATATCTTCATACCTTACTCCATTCCTCAAAACTCCTCCCTACTTCCCAGTGGAAATTACCCTTAGTTATTAAAAATAAGCAGCACTAAGACTACAGAGAAGAATTCAGCCACACCCTTTTCTTTTTTTTAGTGAAACTCTCACAACCAGAATCTATAGGCAGGAGAGCAGCTTCATCAGCATCCTTAGTTCAACTCTTACCCCATACGTTGTCAATTTCCTCTCCAAGATCTATCTCATCCCAGCGTAGTTCCACACTTTCTCCACGGCCTTGCTAGCACAGCTTCCCTGGGCTTTCAATCGAGAGGATGATGTCCAGTCAGTGTGCCCAAGTTGCCAAGCAGACAGTCATCCTCATCATCACAATCTGATGGAAGCAATTGATCTGGCTTTTTGGTTCAATGGGGTTTACAAGGTAAGACATTCCATTGGTGGATTTTCTCACTCTGGGTGACTGTTAATATCAATTGTATGGTGGTGACATGTCAGCCTGATAATAATCAGAGGCAACCTGACCAAAAGTATACACAATAAACAAAAATATTAAGATAAAACAATAAATCAAAAACCCAAATAAAAAAAACTGATAAAATGGTGTAAATTACTTCCCTTTTGTCTTTGTACAAAAAATAAAGAATAAACCCAATAAATATAAATATGTAAAGATATTTGAATAAAAATATCTTTTTATCTGTCTAGCCACTGTACATATGTAACCAAGCTGGGCCAGCCCATAGTCATACCTACAGATGCCATTGGCCCAACCAGTAACTTGGCCCAGGTTGTAAAAACCTTGCCCCGGTATTAACAGGCTTTGAGAGCGCACACAGGGGGCTGGAATTAATTCATAAAGAGCTCTGTTTCCCCCCTTGCTCTCATTTCCCATCTTCATTATCAGTTACCAGCATTCACCTCTGCCATCAACCAGTTAAAATCAAATTGTTATTGCCCTGATTACTGCTGTTTCTGTCCAGAATTTTGCCATCAACTACTCAAAAACTGTACCCCAGCACTCTCAACAACTCTTACTCATCCATTTGAGCGCTCCCAAACCAGTTCAACCTTCAAGAAGTGCCCTGGATAAAGGTATAAACAAGGCAGGTTTATTTTCTTTTGGTATTTCTGATTGGTTGTTTTCACCTGGGTTTACTCATTATCAAAGGACCAGAAATCAGGTACCCAAAATACTCCCTGTTAACCACAGGTCCTGATCTGACAGAGGGCACCTTAACAACCCCTGAGTAATCAGGCCCCTCTGTTATTAAAAACATTATTGTTTTTAGTCTTCCATTTCTCTCCACGATCCCTCTCATTGTGCTACCTGTACACATTATCCCTTTATTTGTACCTTGCACCTTGTACAGCTAGAAGGATCTCAGTCCTTGGCTACACAGAGGCTGACAGTGACAGTCACACTCTCAGTGGCAGGTACCTCAACATGCTGGTTTTTCTTGTTGACAAGATTGTGAGTACATTTGGGGACACTAACTTGGCACCAGCGCTTCAATCAAAAGCCCTGGAAGGGGTGCTGGCGCGTAGCATCAGCGCGGCTGTGAAGACAGGAGGCTAGAGGTTTTTTTCATGCCAAAAACAAAACCACTTTGTGTCTGGGTCCTGGGCTCAGAGGTAATGTGAGCCCAATGGTGATTCAGGTTGCCCTGGTGGATTTGTTGGAATACATGGGATGCAGTACTTTGGGGCTGCATTTTTTGTGGTGATTACAGCTGTCTGGAAGAGAAAGGTAAGCTCACCAATTTGGAACTGGGGACACAAACTGTGTTGGTTCCAGTTCACCATATATAGGCCTTCAAACTTACATAATATGAATACTGGATGTCTCAATTGTTTCAATCTTATTAATCATTCAAAAAAAAAAAATTAGGAGGTACATTCAGCTGATACAAAAAATCTTGTCTTTCCAGACATTTTTTCCAACTATGCACAACTCAGCAGTACTGGCCTGTACAACAAGACAGTTGTACAGGCTCAGTATGTGCCACATTGGATGTCCTTTGTTTTTGAAGGTGGAAGCTTGGGAGCTCAATCAATAGAATTCTGATGTCTTTTTTGGGTCAAGACTGTGGTTTCATTCCCACGTTGGGTTGTGCAGGGCCCACCCACCCACCTGTGAGCCCCCAGTTGGACTTGGATGGCAGAATTGAACCCTGTGTATCTGTGTCATATAGCATCACTCTTGAGTCACATCAGGCCTTGTGAGTTCAAGAAAAAAAAAAGAGATGAAAAAAAGCCATCTGAAAAGATAAGGTTTCTTGTATTAACTGCATTGTTTTTTTTGTTTTTTTTTCTTTTTTTTTC
>LUKR01002047.1:0-10663 GCA_019395275.1 Puccinia brachypodii
TGAAGGGGGGTGATGTAGGACTTTTCAGACATTTTGGAAGAGCAAATTGAGTATTTTGTGGAAGATAAGAGGGAGAAAGTGATTGGGGGAATTTTTTGGGAGAATTATTCAAGAATATTCAAGGAAAATCAGACACGAGCAACTAGTGGAAAGATTGAGTAGGTTTGAGTAGTTTTTTGGAAAAAGGAAAATGGTGGGGCTTGAGAAGACAGAAAAAGAAAAATTTGGGTGTTTTTTTTGTGTTTTTTGGTTGGGTAGTGGTGGGGGAATGGGGGTGTAGAGGGAGATGCGCAGGGAGGAGCTAAAAAAAAAGGAGACACAGGCGCTGGAGAGGACAAAAAAAGAAGAATTTTGGTATATTTTTTATGATTTTTGGATGAGTGGTGGCTGAGGAATTGGGGATCTTGTGTTTTGGGGGGGGGTCAATGGTTTTTGATGGTGGTGAGCCATTTTTGAGTTGGTTGATCTTCTGTTGTTTTTGGGGGACTTGTGCGACCCTTTTAATGCGCCTGGAAGCGATATTGAGCAATATTGTATATAATTTCAAAATGAAAATTAAACCGTGTGCATGCACGGAAACCCGCGTGTGCTACCCAGCGGGGTCTGGCAGAAAACCGTGTGTTTTTATTAATGCCCCCAGTGTTATCAGGAACTCAAATCCGCTGCAATTTATTGCAAGATACCTTAGAGGGAACTAAATAAAACACCCCAGATTTATCAGACCACTCTTTTGATTAATTATATTAATTTTTTATTAATAAATTTAGGGTGTTGGAAAAACAATACCCGGGAATTGGCAAACAACACCCAAAGACTGTTGACGGACAGTTGGCAGGTGTTGTTTTTCCAATTCAACACCCGTGTTTGGGTGTTGTCCAAACAAATATAAATATATATATATATATTTTTGAGTGTCAGAAGTTTTGTCAATCAAAACCTTTGGTTTCAAACCAGAGATTTTGGTGGCATTATCTTTGTCTTGAAGCCAAACACAAGGCTGAGCTGGGTAAAATGTCAATGTGAACAGAGTTCTGGGAGCAGTAACACACTGAGCAATTAGTGGAGTGATCAGATCAAAGAAGGATGATGTTGTTATTGCATCTAAAGAGAAAGAACAACTAGGAGAAATGAAAATACTTTACCTGGGAGCAGTAACACACGGAGCAATTAGTGGAGTGATCAGATCAAGGAAGGATGAAGAAAGAATCCTTCCACAATCTCTGCTCCAGGTAAAGCAGCTCTACATGTCACAAATGGTGACACGTGTAAGACAGATGAACAACAGAGGGAAACAGATGTCCTATGATATCAACACCCCCCTCTTGCTGTGAATCTGCTTGGTCAAAGCAAACCAAGAAATTTACAATGACGCTCAAGAAGTGTTTGAGAAAGCGGCTTTGTTAAAATGTCTGCTAGCATATCATGGGTAGAAACGTGATGAACCATGAACTTTTTATTTTTGATGTTTTTGTGTACAAAATGAAAGCGCGTGTGGATGTGTTTTTTCCTTAAGTGATGCTGAGGATTTTTAGCTAGCACTTCAGCGCCTGAGTTATCAACGTTGAGAGGAACTGGGGAACGTGGTTGTAGATGAAGTTCCGCAAGAAGCCAACGTAACCAAAATCCCTCTTTGCATGAATCTGACATTGCCTTATATTCCGCTTCAGTGCTGGAAAGCAATACAGTTGCTTGTTTTCTTGATTTCCAAGAAATTGTACCCAATCCCAGACAATATGTGTATCCAGAAGTAGATCTGTGATCTTCGCAATCCTCCGCCCAATCAGAGTCAGAGTAGCCTGAGAGCAAAAGGTTACCATCAAGTTGCAGTCTAAGGTGTTTGGTTGTGATAACGTATCTCAGTACATGAATTGCTGCCAACCAGTGTGCATTTGCGGATTGCGTAGAAATTGAGATAGTCTGTTAACAATAAAACTGTATCCTGTCAAGTACACTGAGACAGCCACAACAAACTACCAATTAACTGAGGATAGGGGCTGCTTGATTGATCTTCTACTTCAACTTGTTGAGCTAGATCTTTGAACGATCCATCAGATGGTGAAAAGACAGTGATGTTCTTGCCGGGAAGAAACTTTTTGTTTACATCTTCAATGTAGTGACTTTGAGATAAGAAGACAATTCAATTGTCAACGTTGCAAGTTATTTTTAGGGAGAGGAAATGAGTAAGCTCCTCATCTGCGCCAATCTTGAAACACTTTCCCAATGATTTTATAATTGAGATTACCCAGAATTCCTCGCCTATAAGTCATCAACATGAATGGAAATAGCACCTAGAAGCTTGTTGTTGTTCATCTTGAAGTATAGAGTTGGATTGTAATCAGAACACGCTAGAACTAGGTCAATGAGAGCATTGTGAAGTTCTATATTCCACTGTCTTGGATCCTGTTTTAGTCCATACAGTGATTGCTTAACCTCACATACGTAGTCTGGGTGATGTTCATCTTCAAAACCCGGTGGCTGTTCCATGAAGATTTGCTTGTCTAGATGACCGTTCAAGAATGCTGTTTTGAAATCAATTTGACGTCCTGACCACTTCCTAATTGCCATTAGACTAAGGATCAGACGTAGAGTTTCTAGTCGTAAAGTTGACAAAAAAACTTCATTGTAGTCTAGTCCGTGAATTTGTGAATAACCCATCACCACTAGTCTTGCTTTTAGTTTTTGAATAGTGTGGTCAGAGTTCTGTTTTATTTTAAAGACCCATTTAGACTTGATTATATTACGCTTGACTGGCTGAGGAACTAGATTCCACGTTTCCATTCCTGTCAGGGAAGCAAACTTGTTGTTGGCTGCCTTCAACCAGCGCATCTTGTCTGAAGATTGAAGAAGCTGCTTCCAGTTATTGGGAGTTTCAACCAAATCAGCTTTGGGAGATGTTTTGGCCATCTTTGCCCAGTTTCCCAACCTGTCAGGAACTCGCCTAGATCTAACCAAACAAGGCATATCCAGAGTCGCATGAATGGAGGCTCCAAGCCGTTGATCAAATGGTACCGGAATAGATGACGTTTGTGACCCAGTTTGCGGTGAGGAAGAGGATTGTTAGGGCCCGACCGAGGGAAGAACAGCAACTGCTGGTTGCTGATTGTCTGCGCCAGAAGTTGATGTCAAAGTGGGATGCATGGAGAGATTATTAGACATATCGTCATCTTGAAATGGCATGGTTAACTCAACAATTTTTGGCTCCTGAGTCTTAGGAATCAAAGTTACCAAGAATTGGTTATCATAAGGAAAATTTTCATAGACAAAAACAATATCTCTAGATTTGACAACATTCTTACTAGTCAATTCCCACAAGCAAAAGCTGTTTCCGTTGGAGAGATAGGAAAGGAGAACACCGGCCCAAGCCTTTGGATTGAGTTTCTTGCAATTTGCTTCTGGTATCTTGAACCATGATAGACATCCAAAATGATGTAGATTTTCAAGCTTTACAGAGAGTACATCTAGAATGGAGTTTGGAGATTTGAATCCCAATGAAGTATTCATTGGAATAGAGTTGAACAAATGCATTATGTATCTCACCGCATTGGTCCAGAAGGATTTTGGAAGATTTGAACTTATTAAAGCACATTGAACCAGATTGTTGATTTTGTGATTGGTCCTCTATGCAACTCCATTTGATTCTAGTGAGTGAGATGGTCCCGGTTTGTGTTTTATTCCGGCCTCTGCCAAGTAATTTGCAAACTCAGTGGACAAGTATTCACCACCATTATCTGTCCAGGGAGACACAATAGTATGATGACCCTCTTTTTCAAACATTGTGCTGAAGATTTTAAAACACTGGAAAGTGTTGCTTTTTGCTTTTATTGGATAAAATGATACAGATTTTGAACAGTTGTCAACAAAGGTAACAAAATATTGATAGCCCTCCCTAGAGGTGGTTTTGAATGAACAGAAATCCAAGTGAATAATGTGTCCTGGAAAAGTGGAACAGTAAGGCAAACAAGACTTGAAATTTGTTTGATGCATTTTTGCTTGAATGCAGACGTTGCATTGTTGCACGTCTATCCCATTCATTGACAATGGCCGGACATTGTGTAGCTTGAGAATCACTTTAAGAGGCAGCAATCCTATGTGCAACAGTTTGTGATGGAAGTCGAGAAGGGTTGAGTTTAGGCTAGGTTGAGTAGAAGCAGACAAGAAGGAAACGGCGGAAGAAACAGAAGGGAATCTTACATCTACAACCAAAGGTAAATAGAATAAATTTCCTCTACGATAGCCCGCACCCATTCCGGTTCCGTTAATTGAGAGATTGACTGTACTGAAGATTCAACAAGAAGTGTTGTTGAAACATACCGTCAACCCCTTGTCCACCATACCAGCAATTAACATCAAGGGTTTGTGGAGATCAGGAACAACAAGTGTCTTGATGGAAGTCAATCCGCCTAACGGCATTGGGAAACGGTCAGAGTGAGTTGAATTGACCACCGTGTTATCAGCCAGACATATTGGAACAACTTCCAACTTCGCATCTGATACTGACACAAGATATGGAGTCATGGAAACCAAGCATCCCAAATCAAGATTGAAATCACTTGATTTCACATCAGATATACGCGATGTCAAGGGAGTGAATGCTGCACGGGATATCTCGTAGCGTGACTCATTGGATCCAGATATGTCGTCTTCACCGGAGAAATTGTCCAGCTTGACTACCAAAGCATGGGCTGCATGAGCCGACGGAGTGGATTTTGATTTTGAGGAGGATCATCCGCCTTGTTTGGCCAAGAATTCCTGATGACGTTGAGCTTTATGTTCTTTGAGAATCTTCCCTAAATTGTTGCAGGTAAGAAGATTGTGACCATCTTGCCTGCAGAAGTCGCAGTGTAATTTTGTCTTGTTGACATTGCTGACAACTGCTGCACTAGCCACCGTAATTGGGTTGGACTCATTGCTACAAGACTTGTGACAAAGGGACTCCGCTTTTAAAGCTGCGATTACTCTAGACAAAGTAATTTGTTCCTTTTTTATCATTTCCAAGACGCAGTTTAACCAATCAGACGGTAAGGAGATTAGAATCGCTGTGGAATGAACGTCATTGGCTGTGAGGGGATTTTGGTTGTCACCAGAGCGTTAAGCTTCTCTGTGTAACCGCCTAACTTTTCAAGATGAGAATTGATGTTGTCATTAGTCATTCGGGATTGAATGAGTTTATGGAGCCAGGACATGCGACCTCCTGACAACAAATCTTGATGAGCTGCCTTGAGTGCAGCCCACATCCCTGCAGCATTGTCTTCGAAGTCGCACAGATAGCAATAATTGGTTGAGTTGATGGTGTGAGTGATAACTGCTCATACAGCCGTGTTATCTTGTGCCCAAGTGCTGGGACGGGAATTGACATTGGTAGGAGTAAGGACGTAGATGACCTTTGTCGCTTGGAGATGTATACCAACAACAAACTTCCAATTAATGTACTTGGAATCGGGTCCGGCCGACTTAAGTTCCTTGATGCCCGGGAACTTAAGCGCAGCCAAGTGGGAGGCCTCTGCCAGTTTGACTGGATAAAGATCTGCAACTTGAGTTTGAAGTTTTGAATTGGCCATTGTAGTAGTGATCCTTTGAAGAAGTTATAGATCGATTGGTTTGATGAATAGTACGTCTGCCGAATTTCTCCTTTTTAACGTGTGAGATGGTTTGCTTTGTGCTTAGCTAGTATGAAAAGGGACTCATAACCTGTCAATGTGAACAGAGGTCTGGGAGCAGTAACACACGGAGCAATTAGCGGAGTGATAACATCGAGGAAAGATGATGTTGTTATTGCATCTAAAGAGAAAGAACAACTAGAAGAAATGAAAATACTTGACCTGGGATCAGTAACACACGGAGCAATTAGCGGAGTGATCAGATTGAGGAAGGATGAAGAAAGAATCCTTCCATGATCTCTGCTCCAGGTAAAGCAGCTCTACATGTCACAAACGGTGACACGTGTAAGACAGATGAACAACAGAAGGAACAGATGTCCTATGAAATCAACATACAAAACTCTGGATGTGCCCAACTCATACCCCGCTCACACAGCTCACATTACTAGTTGGAAGGAACCCATGACCCCCCGGCTTGTACGCCTTGGTTTGCAAGGGCCCCACAATATGGCATTTGGTGGACTTGTACGCCACACCTCCTCCCACACAGCTCCTGGGTAACATCCACTGGATGAGCTGGATGAGCTTGCACTTGAGCTGGAATTTGAGCTGGAAGAGCTGAAATCTGAGCTGGATGAGCTGGCATCTGAGCTGGCATTGATATCACAAAACCCCTAACCCCTAACCCTAAGCCCCCTAACCCTAAGCCCCTTAACCCTAAGCCCCCTAAACCTGCCCCCTAACCCCCATTGGGGGATGAGGCCTGGGGGGATTGAACCCACAACCTGATGGGTGGGTAGATTCTGGGGCCAGTGCAAACCATTGAACTACAGAGACTTTATCTCTGGTTTTGATTTTAGAAGTCTGGTCTGCTGGGTGAGCCAGCTCAGAGCAGCTCCCACATCCCAGCAGAAGCTTTGGCTTCAAGCCAAAGATGTTGCCGGTTTTTTCTTTGGCTTGAAGCCAAAGAATTTAATTGACACAGGTGAGTGTCGGCATCCTAAACCAAAACCCAAGAAGGGTGTTTTTGGGTGTTGTTTGGGGAGGGTAAAAGGAAGAAAACTTTGATAAAAAAAATTGTGGTTTGAGTTAGTGGTCTGGGCACTGGGTCAATCAGCAATAACTCTGCTCACAATCCCATATAGTTTGATGGCCAATTGTCCATGGTCAATTCAAAAATTATTTGGGTTTTTGAGAATCATTCTTCTTGAGTGACATTAGCCCCAGCGGGCTTGGTAGAATCTGAGGAGATCAAAATTATTCAAGCCTTGTAATTTGTTAGATTTTTCATAATTTGGAGGGCTGGTAATAGGATAATAAGAAAAATTCAACGGATAAACAACAGGGAAATCATGTTCAACTTCATTTTCATCAGTAGTTTTGATGCACACTTTACTGTCTCATATAAGAAAGCTCAGACAGAATAAGTTCTCAACCAATTGAGAAAATGAATATGGGTTGATGAAGAATAATCCAAGTACTTGTTTATCAAACTCCTCAGCAGTGATCACTGTTGTGTTATCCTTCATTGAAATCTCTCTCTCCTCATAGAATTGGCTTGGATTTTTGGGCCAATCCAACACCCAGAAGCACCCTTCTGGGGTGTTGTATTAGGATGCCAACACCCAAAATTCATATTTATTTATTTTTGTTTGGACAACACCCAAACACGGGTGTCAAATTGGAAAAACAACACCCGCAAACCATTGTGGTGCACCCAATGGAACAGGCGCTAGATTCAGGATTTCTCTTCAATTTTTCAAGATACACTTTTCAAGAATTAATGCCGTCAAGACTCACACTTCAAGAAGCAAGGATCTCCAGGAAAATCACTTCAATATCCTCAAGACTCAAGATTCAAGACTCAATATTTTATTTCAAAATTATCAAACCTCAAGATATCTCCAGATTAAAAGCATCAAGACATCAAGATTCTGATAATCCATGATTTCTTTTTCCTTTTCTTCTCTTTTTTTTTCTTTCTTTCTCATACTTTTTTTTTTTATCCTTCCCATTTTTCTCCTTTTTGTAGTGATGGTTCTCTCTATGGCTATTTTTCTTCCTTTTATTTTTACTCTCTTCCTCTCATCAGTCTACACCTTTTTCTCAATCTATTGGACTCTTCATCAATCCCAAGGACACCTTCTATTTTTCATGGTCATAAGATATAAGTTTGCTTTTATATTGGTTTATTGTTTTCTTTGCTTGATTTCTTTTAGGTTCTCCTTTTATCTATCTATTTTATCTGTTTTATTATTTTCTTTTATGGATTCTCTTCTTTCTCTCTGGTTGGTCTCTTTCTTATATTGTGTAGTGTCTCTTGTGTTATGTTTCTTTTGTCTTGTTTTCTGTTTGTCAGTTTTTATTTTTTTAAGAGGATATGATGATATGGCTGTGACATGTTCTCCCCTGGAGCCTGAGTTCAGGATTGAATTCATGTGACAGGGAGGCATGGCAGTTGCTGATCCCACACAGAACCCCATCAACCTTAGTTATCTGAGATTTTCAGAGGATTTCCAGCCTCTATAGTTCCCCACATCTGCTGGCAGTATCCCCAGCACCATTTCTAGAGATCACCGCAACTCAGCAGAATCTGAGTTCTTTTTTTTTTAATCTCCTTCTCTCTCCTTCACTCACCTCAAAACAAACCTACCAAGAGGTATTCCAACCCTCTTCTTCCCTCCTCTCCATCTGTTTCTCTCCCTCTCATTTTCTGGAACACTCAAGCGCAGCCTCAACAGCACTTTCCCCTCACCGGGCTGCTTACAAGAGCTCCATACCATCTATTGAAGGTTTTTGGGTGTTGTTTTTCCAACCCTTGGCATTTATTCATGTATTTTTTGTCTTATCTTATTCCTTCTCCATATCTCCGCATCTCTACCCCCATAGTATTTTTTCTTTCTTGAAAACTAAGTACTACCCTTGAAATCCTAGAAATCAATGTTCCAATCTTTGTTTTATTTTCATTTTGCAGAGAAAATCTCTTGCTACATATCAAAAAAATTTCAGCTTGCAAGTCTTCTTTGTCCACAAGCAACACACTAACTTAACAAAGCCCCTCAGCTGCCAGGTTGAGGTGCTGCACCAGTCCCCAAGCAGAGCAAGAGTGACTTATGGTGGAGACTCAAGGTCCTGTGTGTCACAATTTGGAAGTTTTGGTGGAGCCAAGCTTCCACACAGCTTTAAAAAATAGTTGCCACACAACAAAAGTGGCAACATCTAAAACAAAGGAACTCGTGGATGTTGCCTTTCTTCTCATCTACTCATAACCTTGTTATTCCACTCTGCACTTGCTTGAATTTTTATTTCAAAGTTGTGTTTTTGTGTTTTTGTGCCATGTGCACAGACCCTTTTCAGAATCTTTTTTCATTAAAACTTCAAAAAAGAGTGGTAAAAAAAGCAATTAAAACCCAAGTTGAGGGAGAAGCATAAGGGAAAAAGAGTATCTGAAGAGAGGGATTGAGGGGAAAGAAGGGGGCCTCATCCTATTCCAATTGGTCCTCCATCATCTGGAGGAGCAGAATTTCAAATCAAGAAAGACTGCAAAACACACCTCAAATTCAGATCGTGACACGTGAGCTTCCCTTTCTTGGGTATAAGCCTTGCATGCACTCTGCACCTCAGCTCCTGGACAGCCAAGTGTCCAAGGCTTGTTTAAGCTAGAGAAACACAGGCATCCTTGTGGAACTACGGCACAGCAGATGGATTTTACTTCAACCCGCTTTTGTTTTCATTGTTTTGTCTTTTATTTTTCTTCACTCATTTCCTTTTGGTCATCTTCCATGCAACTCAATAGGTGCTTAGTGTTTTCATTCCCTCTCTTGCTTGTCTCACTCCTGGACTCCCAAGATAGTCTTGTTAGAGCATCTCTAAAGGTCCTGCTGATGCGGGACCTAGGACCGACTTCAGCAGGCCACAAGCCTTTTTTTGCCTCTAGCAACCATGCTGAGCAAGCTGTTGAAGCTGCCATAGCCACCTCTTGGTCCATCGGTTTTCCAATTTCCCCCTTTTTTATGCACTTCTTGACATCAACACCACATATCACCACATATCCAACACCAATACCATGCCTCCCAAAAGGGTAGTAATTGATCAACTCCCCATGGAAATGAACCAAACCACCCCAACAGCAACTACTTGTACAATGAGAACAGCTCACCCGGATCCCCATGCGACCCCCACTGGCTTGGTACCCACAACAACTCCTTTGATGCCAAGTCAGCCTGATCCCCATACAACTCCGGTTCCACAACCAGCTTCTTCAACTGAAATCACCAACAAGACTGACAAAGATCCAAAGTGGAAAATTGATGAAGATAAGCAGATCTGTACTGCTTGGTTGAACACTATCCAAGACAGTATTGTTGGAACTGGTCAGAAAGCTGGAGCGTGTTGAAAACTGATTCATCAGCTTGATATCAATCTGGTTGTTGATTACAACAAGGAAATCAAAAAATCAAAAACAATCAAACCTTTGCCAGTCTGACTTGTCAATGCGGTTGAATGTTGTTGGGGTCACATTATAAGAGTCTGCAACAATTTTTGTGGATGTTATTTGCAATTCAAGCGTTGAATGAGGAGTGGGATGAGTCAAGATGATATTGTAAGGTTGAATGTCTTCAAATTTATATTAGAATAACATTAGTTAATTTTTTTGTTTCCTCTCAGCTTTCCGGGGCGAAGGAACTGTACAAATCCAAAAATGAGTTGACATTCAATCTTGATCACTGCTGGGGCATTTTGAGAGAACACCCAAAATGGCAGGCAACACAGCAAGAGATCAATCTCATACAGAAAAAGTCCATGGAGCTGCCAAGTAGCACATCTTCCACCAACAAGGCTTTGCCATCAAGTCCTCAAACAGTCACTCAACCAGATGACAAGGACAACCTTAGTGTCCTGGGTTCTGACGCGCTTCTTTAGGGCAACAAAGTGTCAAAAAGGAAGCAAGACAAAGATTCAATGTTGCAGAAGATCATCAAGACCCAAGAAGAGTTGGTCAAGATATCAAAGGAGCAATTGGCATTTGTTCAAAAAGTGTTGGAGGAGGCTTCAGAGGCAGATGA
>LUKR01002048.1:0-10662 GCA_019395275.1 Puccinia brachypodii
ATTCATCAAAGTGCTAATCACTACAGTACAGCTACTGTAAGTGACCACACTGACACATGGTGCCCTGAGGCTGTGTGTTGGTCTCATTACCTCAAGACCTTGATGGCAGCAGTTTCAAGACCTCAACGGCAGCAGTTTTGAGATTCACGGGAAAAGTTGCAAAATGTTGTTTACGCAAATGTTTAACGGCCAAGCTTCAGCAATGCAAGTAGAACTAGATTGGCATAATTGTTACTCACTGCATGGCAAGCTTTGCACAAGGCGTTTATTTTGGAAGCAATGAGACCAAAGCCATTTGATTTCTTGCTGTTTCAATTATTGCTAGCAGGAACAAAAGCTGGTCTGGCTTGCTTCAGCAAATACAAACTTGTACTTCATGAGTAGGTTCAGTCTTGCGCGACTGAGTGGATATGAGATAAGAACGAGACTTGCGGCAGATTTTTTTTTTAAAAGTGATAATCATGAACTAAGCAGTGCTGTTTGATGTCTTCCACATATCTACCACGCATCTGATACAGCTCCCATCTTTCATATCTTGGAAGCCTTCATTAATACCTGTGAATTCTCTCTGTGTACGTGGGGTGGTCACAATGTGTCGATGATATAAATAGAACGGCGACAAAGAAAGATTTGTCAATGTTAACATGAACCCATTTTTTTGTTGGGCTTTCTTGAGGATATAATTAGTCTGACATGTACTCACATGATGAGTGACATAAGCATCTACTGATAATATGCCTTTCAAATAATCATCAACCAAACCCGGTATTCTTCAATTTTTTTTTTTTTTGATAAATATTAGTCTCAGTCATTCAAAGGGAGACTTGATAAGGGCACAGGTGATAGTAATGAGGAGGTGAAGCAACTGACTCGGTGCGACCTTTGACGCCTCCAAAGGCACTACCTTGCCATTTCCTACCAGTGACTAACTGGAACGGTCTGGTTGAAATTTCCTTCCCGGCTGCTGCTACGCCGATAATCGTGCTGACACCCCAACCTATTTGAATTCAAAGTATCTCATGAATATTTGAGAAAGCTCCCAACATGGGGTCCCTGATCATAAGCAAAAAGGGGCATTTGGCTTACCTTTGTGACATACTTCTAACGCAGTCCTCATCACGTCGACGTTTCCCGTGCAATCACTTATATTAAAGGCGTAAGCAGTTATCTATGCGATGAGTTAGTGTACAAAAGGAAACAGTCAAGAGGCAAGGAGTGATGGAATGCGAGCTTACAACGTATAATCAAAGCCGCCATCGCTATACTTTGTAATGAGGGCCTGGGTAAGGTTTTCAATTTTACTAGGGTTGACAAATTCGTGGGCACCCATCTTTTTGGCCCAGGCTTCTTTGCCTGGGTTCACATCCACTGCGACGATCGATTTACATTTCCGGCTCGCGCAGCCTTGAATCACTGCTAATCCAACGCAGCCGATCCCAAATATCGCAACCGTCGAGCCCTCTGTAACGTTTGCTGTCTTGGTGGCTGCCCCGAAGCCAGTGGTGATTCCACATCCCAATAAACATACCTTATCCAGAGGGGCTTCGTCCTGAGAAAGCAAAGCAAGTTGAACCCAATGTTCCCGGGCTAAAGTTCAAAGCAGCAATGATCTAATTTCATCTTGATAGAAATACTTACTACTACCTTTACCACGCTAAACTTGGAAACTACGGTGTACTGACTAAAGGTGCTACATCCCATGAAGTGTTTGATCGGTTGACCTTTACAATGAAACCTTACGGTTCCATCAGGCATAACACCTTTACCCTGAGTCTCTCGAACTCTACCGCATAACTAAGCCGATTGAAAAAGACAGCCGATGTGATAAAAAACAACAACTAAATATAATATTCCAATTTATTGGATTTCATTCCGAGATAATGCTGATGGTTCATCGCGATCAGTGTTTTGAGGAGGCTACGAACGTTGGTTTTTCCTGATATGCAAAATTTGCCTGGCGAATTGAGAAAGGCACTGAAATCAGTAACATGTCTGTACTGAGTCCTTAGGAAAAAGTTCATAATCTACGATAAATAAAACTTACATTCTCTACACTCAGCCGTGTAAAGTGGTATCACATGCTAGATTGATTACATACAGGTTTTTTTTTTTGGAAAGACCGTGTGAATTCAACATCAATGAGGTGTCCAAACGACTTGGAGAGGCACAAGAGGTGTTCTAAACACCCACATCGCCTGGCTTGACATCAGTGACTCCCTCTCCAACGCTTTCAACGATCCCCCCACCTTCGTGTCCTAAAATTGAAGGGAAATCACCTTCCGGGTCACTGCCCGATAGTGTGTAATAGTCCTGCGTACCGAAGGAACAGTAAGGTAGTTTGAGTTAGGCACATAAATGAGTACTTCATGAAAATATGAAAATCTCCAATATTTAACTGTGTGACAGATGCCGGTGTAGAGTACCTATAAACAATATGGCCACAGCAAGTCTAATCAGCATATATTCTTTTATCTGGGCCAGTTTTCCAACCGATAAATTTCCGAATGAAGTTAAATAGGATACTCAACTTTGATCCGAACTTCGTCCTTTCGTGGTGGCTCGACCTCGATTTCCTCAATCTTCAACGGTTCGCCAGCCGCCCAAGCGATCGCGGCTTTGCAAACGATTTTCTACGGGAGCGGTAAACCAGATTCACTTCAGCATATTATTATTCCACATTCTAGGGCTGAGAATATCGCGCTAGTGATACACACTCACCTGGTTTTGGGTGTCCATGGCGAAGATGATGGAATTATATTATTCTCGACTCCAACTATGTCTGCCTATCTATGGACGAGTACCGCGGGCCAGCACGGGGACCCGATAGGGGGGCGGGTGTCCACGTGACGTCATCGTCACCCGGCAATGTGAAACCGGCGGAGAGAACAGGAGGCCGGCAAGAGAAGACAGGGTGTCTTTGGAGTCTGAAGGATGGATGATTCACTGATCAGACGCGTGTTTCTCCAATCATGGCGAGCTACTTGGACTTCTGGGTAGCCATTAAGTCATTCATACACCTGTCTCTTCCTTCAGACGTCGCCCCGAGACAACAATGTTCCTCCGGAAAGGGATTCGACAATTTGGTCAAAGGAGTCCCAAAACATAACAAATATTAAATTAAAAAAAAATCAAAATCAAAATAACAGAACAAAATGACAGATTTCCATAGGTTTCGAAAAAGAGTGAGCATGGAATGAAAATTTTCTGTTCGAATAAAAGACTACGGGTATGTATGGCTGGAGTTTAAAATTTATAAATAAAGACAAAATCCATCCTGGTTGTTTCCAGGTAAAATAAAAGATAGATGGTTTGTTTGTTTGTTTTAAAAAAATACAGGTCAATTCGCGGACAAATTGAAAGCAAGTATGAATGATAATCGAATGAGTTGTTGCAAGGTTTTTTTTTTTTTGGTTGAGGCTGATTTATGATGGAAGTATCTTAAATCCCTCCCAAATCCTCTGGTCTTCTCTCTGACACGACGCTGGATCGATATTGTGCTGATAGAGCCGAGTGAAAAAAAAAAAAAAACAGTTTATTCGTTGGCAGGACGCTCGCCTGACGTTAATGATTAATTATCAAAATACTCACTTGGGTTATCATCGTTTTCTCTCCAAAGCCTCCGTACAGCTTCCTTACCTTTTGGATCCTTGGGAATATCTGAAATTGGAGCTGTAGGTGCCTTGATAGCTTTAGACCCAAGCACACAAACTTTAGCATTCAAACAAACAAACAAACCGGCGAAGAGTTGTGAAATTACCCACTTTTGAGCTGTGCCGATTTCAATTGTGAGCCTTTCGATTTCTCCTCTTGCGTTATTGGCGCTTTGAATTGTTCTGTTCTCGATTGTTCACCTTGAAATGGTTGTTTGGGGTCTCCACCTTTCACTTCTTCTGTTGGGATTGGTTTCAGCTCGCTGGCTTTGGGGGGAAGTGGGGTCTTTCCTGATATACCCAACAGTTCAAACCCAAAAATAGGTACGTTATTTTAATGGACGGAATATCTTCAGGATCAAATTTCTAAGGCCGGACTCGGAGGAGTTTGAATGAAGAGTACTCGACTCCAGCGCTACAAGTTCGCTGGAGGTGACCAGCCGGGATGAAGAATAACCGCAATGGCAGACGTACTTATCCCGGTTTGATGCATAAGGAGGACTCACCACCAATAATATTTTTGCCAGGGCTTGTTGGCTTTTCTTCTTGTGGAGCTTGTGCTGCAGAAAGACGTCATCCGATCATTCGAAGTTTCGTTAGCTGCACGTATTGATACTTTCGCTGATTCGGGGTGCTCACGACTAAACAATTCTTTTCTATCTTTCTCGAGGGATGCCTTTTTCGAAGGTCCACCTGAGGATGGACACCATTCAAGACAAGAATTGGAGGGTTATCTATCAGCACTTCAGATCTAAATGTTTACACTCTTTTGCATTCGTTTGGCTCAGATTCCATAGCCTTTTGTTCAAGGATGACTCACCCTGAAGGTTCGATTTTGATGAGAGGGTACTATGAACGTTCTTAGAATTCTTTGCCTCAGCTCCTACCTCGCCAGCTTCCTTGATGCTTTGCCCGGACTCCGCCAACTCTTTTGTTCCGACCAAGAAGCCTCGTTTGTAGATTGAGATATCCGCTGGATTTTTTGGGCCGATTATCGGTCTAGCCGAGCATAGACTAAGCAAGAGGAGTATTACGAACAGGAGCGCCTTTTGTGATGATGAAGCGTTGGGAACCTGGTCTTTGTTGACACTTAGCATCACGATGTTGTTACCGAAGGATTGTGTTAAATAAAGTAGATGTGTAGTGTTGTGGATGAGTTGGACCCAAGAAATGAATGAAAATAAAACCGATGCTGAGAAGACCACTTGTAGAGGTCAGCTATCCTTTGAAGGACGATATTGAAAGGGTGCAATACCTTTAATGAGCGACTACTTGTGGAGAGCGCGTTGTTTCCTTCTATTTATGGCACTCAAAGTCCCGCTGGAAAAACCACCCGGTATAAGAAGCATTGTAAGAAAGAATTAGCATCATCCATGTATACAGTTTCAGGATAATTGGCGAAGGTATGGGGAGTCGCCGGGGCTTGAAACGCTGTCAACCAAACATTTTGATTGTCGTGTTTGGGTGCTCACAGGTAAGGGAATGAGTTTAAAACGGGAAGAAAGGATACAGGACAACTAGATGATCCGGTATGTAAGTATTGCACAACCGGCCTCAACACGCGGGGAAGGTATGTGTACCGCCGCTCCGGGCGAGCTGTTCAGATGTGAAGCCGGGTCGTATCTCCCATCCAGAGTACCGCACATGGCCCGTGCCGAGAGTCGTGAGTGCCTTAGCACCCAGCTCTCCTTTGTCTAGCATCCACTGGTCACTACCGACTCGAGACAGGACTCGACACCGGCCCTATCTCGTGGCGGACGCAGGGGCATGAGTTGGAAACATACTGAAGTCTCTGCCGGAGCTGACGAGGGCATAAGTCGCGAAGTGGAACGGCGAATAGAAGGTGTATTGAGTGAAGGGCTTCCTCCGAGGAAAGGAACCTTTCGCTTAACCTTGCCATCATACACACCCGGGATTAGACCTGACGCACGGGCTGCCATCGACGGATCATCGGCAGTCGAGATCACCTTCCATCCGACCAGCCGCCCAAGTGATCAAGACCGGACGGTATGAACGAATAACAAGTCCATTCGGGATCAGGACACGCGCAACAACAGTTGACCGCCATCTTGTTAACATTTCATATAACTGACTGATAAGTTTTCGCCTTGGAACGAGACATGTCAGTCGCATGAGCGGAATCTCTTCGGTCCGGCCTCTTGGGCAAACCCCATCAAGTCGCGGAGTCACATGAAGAGAAGCCGTCGGACCAGCCGTAACTCAATCTGTAGTTCATCTGGCTCCGCAAAGCCTCACCAAATTCCGTCTAGTATAACCGCCGGTTGAATGAAAAAGATTTGTGCTGTTAACTTGTTCATGCTTTCGAGTCTGTTTGCAGCGTCGTCCATCATTAGTGCTAGGATGTAGGATATAATTCAACTCTGTGCCAGCTCAGCCTGAGATATGCCATTTGAAGCAGCTCAACTATAGAAGAGCCGGAGTTAAATCCTCAGACGTGCCAATGTGCCAAGCTGGCCCTTTGTTATGGGAAGACAAAAAAGTTATTCTTGCTCAGTTTTCAAGCATTCCAAAGTACCTGGCCCCAGGAGTTAACTTCAGGTTTCCCTGGTTCTACCTCATCGCACATGAAGGCTTGGTTTCTCCTAAGAAACGACATTTTCGCTAGTACTTAATCATCGCACGTTTAATTCTATCTCAACCCTTCTATCATACAGCTTACCTTCTACTAGGTAGAAACATCATCCAAAGTCGCTTTACTAGGGAGTCTTTCGAAGCGATAGACCTCTTTTGGCCTTCAAAATCACTTGGTCATCGCCGTGCAATCCCATTGAGACCGTCTGACGGAGTTCCCCTCGGGCCTCCGTCCATGAGCGAAGATTTCTATGAACCATCCGAGGCGGATTCACTCGACACCGCCGCACAAGATGGAGGCGACATGGGATACTTTCGGTCCACGAGTCCCACTACCTATCCAGCCCACCCCAATCCGTCTGAGTTCCACCTGTCTGTAATTATTGGGAAGGGCATCTTTGAGAACGTTTACCTTGCCCAACGTACAGTGCCTTGACAGAAAAAATGGGACAGCCGTTTTGGATCCCAGCACTTCTACTCAACAACTAAAAGGTTCAAGACATGGTGGAATGTTGCAAAATAGGTGCCAAAGAATGAATATCAAGAAATGAAAACAAAAAACAAATTTACAAAATTTGCAAAAAGTCAAACATAAAACTGTTTTTTTGTTTTGTTTTTTTGAAAGTTTCAACATCCATTTCTGAGGGACTGAAATATACAGAAATCAAGGAATAGGACATGGAAAGGATGAAAATAAATAAAAAAAACCCAAACCCAAAAAAAAGTTGAGTTTGGTGGACGGACAGACTGAAGGCAAAAATGAAAATTTCAGTGGCTGACTGCAATGTGGGGTGGTAAATGGCCCACTTCACACCTGTTTAAAAGCATTTGATAATGATTTTAATTTCTCATCATTCTTAAAATACCCCAATCTTCAATTTCTGCAGGTTCCCACCTGCCACAAGTGGATATTGAAACTTTCCAAAAAAATAAATAAATTGGTTTTTATTTTTTTTACAAATTTTCCAACTTTTTTGTTTTGTTTTCATTGCTTGATAATCATTCTATGGAAACTATTTTGCACCATTCCACCATGTCTTGAAACTTTTAGTTGTTGAGTAGAAGTGCTGGGACCCAAAAACAGTGGTCCCACTGTTACGTTCAAGGCACTGTACCTACAACCAACACCCTTGTGCTATGAAATTCATACACAAATGGGATTATGTATTTTTATCCCCTTCCAGAAGCATGAAAAGAGGAGCCAAAATATTTGTTTTACTTGATCACCCTTTCATAATCAAAATCAAAGCTGCCTTTCAGAACAATGAATATCTATTTACCGGACTCAAGATTGTAACAAGTGGAAAATTCAGTGGTTAGCCAAAAGAATACACAGTAAGTAATCTCCCCTTTCGCATAGGAGATGTTGTTGGTTCTCATTGACTAAAAAATTATTTCCTGTGATAGCCCATGTTGGAGGACCATGCCTGATCCTACATTTGTCAAACCATCATGGCACTTGAATACATCCACAAGGAGGGAGTGGTGGAACCTGTTCCTCAAAAATCTCTGGTTCTAGTCTTGCTTGTCATGTGTCATTAGATCCAATTGCTAGCAGATATCTGGGGGCTCTGTATTACATGGACCCAGATATGATCAAAGGCAGATTTTTCAGTCCCTGTATCAAATGGTGGGCTCTTGGTGTAACTTTATATCATTTCATTTTTGGAAGAAATCCATTTAAAACCAAACAAGGTAGAACTAATACCATTATAGGAAGAATATACAGAGGTTCATCCATAGTACCTTCCTTGTAAATACTCAATCAACTTCACACAAGAATACCCATTTTCTTCCCTTGCGACAGATGATACAAATTATCACAAAAAGCTCAAAATATCTTCCTGCCACAGGGATTACAAGGTCTTCTACAACATCAATACATGTGCCTTGTTTCTTTTGAGAAAGCTCTTATTGCATTCCCATGATGGAATGAATTTCACTGGTGCTGACTTGCGTGAAGATCATATATACTTACAGAAAAGGCACACACACCTCCCTTCTTGACCCCCCGCCCGCCCTGCCCTAAATCTACACCCCACTTGGGGAGAGTTTAACCACACAGAAAACTATGTGGACCAGGGAGAAAGAATTACAATAGAACACTGTGGAGGTTTTTTCAAATAATTTCACTACTTCAGATCCCCTGGGCAAGTATCTATAAATGGCCAAGAACCTATGCCCATCTCCACTTGCAAAAATCAATAGTTATTTTCTGAAAGACCTTGAGGTTTCTAATACCTTTTTTCAATCCTATTTTGTAACAATTTTGATTTGGTTGATTGATTGATATATAACTCCTTGAATAAATTGTTTCTCACCCCAGATATTGTTTCAAAAATTCCTTTGCAATTTCCTCATATAAATATTAACCACTCATTATTCAAAACAATGAAAATTCTTACCTGCCAGACCGGCAGATTGATGTAGGTAAATATTTAGATTTTGTGCCCTGAAGCTGGTACTCAGCATGTTCTCCTGGAAAGATATGATATATAATTTCTACATAACAACTTGATCAAGAAATGATTTGAATTAAATGAGATTTTTAAAATACTAAGCCTTCATTATGCCCTCATGCATAAATCCTTCATTCTTTTTTTTTTTTTGTTAAAATAGAAGTCCAAGATAGGAATGAGACAATCTGGAGGAATGCTCAAGTCAGTCCATGTCTGAATAAAACTAGACAGAAGGAGGAGTATTGTTCCAATATCTCCAAAGATTCTACCTTCAGTTCAGTGGATTCAATACTGAAAATAATCTGATAGTAGAGCCAGTGTGGCATTAAAAAGAAATACAGATTTTTAGAATCTAAGGAGAAAATTGACACAAATGATTTACATGACCATGAAATTTATCCAAATCAGGTGAACAAAACTCAAATCTGGATATAAATAGAAGCAGTCAATCAACCCTGGATTTTTGCTGGACTTGCATTTTGATACTAAGATTTTTGAAATTCTACTTGATTTCTTGGTTCTTACTCATTTCTCCATTTTTTTCTAAATGGTTAATGTGACCAAGATATGTAGCAATAAATTAATACAGCATGTGGTTCTCAAACCTTGTCTAGTAGTAGTTATATTTTATTCATTCTAATCTGATACTCATTTCTTATCAATAGTAGACTGAGCCTGTAGTACTAAGTCATGTCTTTGTTCAATATTATCTCTCAACCACAACTTGAACATTATCATGGACTTAGCTCATTTAACAAACCAGGTTTTTCTTGATAAATCAACAACAATTAGTTATCTTTTTAAAGCTCACTGTGTTACTCTGAGTTGCCAAGTGCCAGCTTTGGTTCAGTTTAAAAACCATCTCTCTCTTGTAGTCTTCAATTTCAACAAAAAATCAGCTGAGGGTGATATAAGATCTTAACCTTGAAGTGACTTGGTCTGGGGTGTTATTGGACTAGAAAATCTGGCGAGTGGATTTTCCAAGGTCCTGATCTAGAAATATGAAGAAATTTGGCTGTCATGAAACATAAATTGGCAAAAATGTGAAATGAATGCATCGTGAAACAAATGCATTGCAAGGATAACTGGACTCAAGATGAAATGGGCCATCCATAGTGTCAATTCCAAGTGACATACACATAGCTCAGATATATTCTGGGCTCAGCCTGCCACATAAAAGGAACAAAAGCTACATGTTGCGTTCCCCAGGCCTAATCTGAAACAGGATCTATATGTGTTGAGCTGGCTATCAGAGAAGCTTTGACTGGAAGTAATTAGCTGTATAATTGAATTCCAACGGGTTGTAAAAACTTCAACATCATAATAACATATGCTATTGTTGATTCTCTGAAGAAAAAAAAAACTTTTTAATGAGATGTAACACGGTGTTGAAAAATTATTAATGGGGAAAGCTAAATAAATTCAAGTCCACAAGTTTGAGGAAGTGTTCAATGAAATCTATTAATGGGAATAGCGAGGATGATAAAAATAGTGAAGACGATTGTTAATTTTTTTGAGTTGTAGTTGTTCTTTCCTTACAATCGTACGGAATAATGAGAGAGCCAATCCAGGAAGCTCATTTGCAAACGTATAGAATTTTTTATGAGACGATCCTTGCCTTTCCTGTAAGATACTCAATTGAGTATAATATTTTTCAAACTGATATTTTGATTTGTCAATTACCTTCTTGATGAGGTCAAATGTTGATTCGTTCATGAGCGCATTCTTCATGGGTCCTTTGTGGGTTGATTGATCAATGGGCATTACTAATTTGTGCACTGATGATCGTATTTCTGAGCCTAAGAAGTCCAAATAATCATCTACCGTTTTTCGAGACCTCTCATCTAACATCGAATGATCAAAATCTGTGCCGAGCTTGGTAAAGCTCGAAATCTCTCGATTTTCGGTAGAATCGACTAGCTGAGTTGACTTGTGTATCAGGTCTGTGAATAGATGAGATG
>LUKR01002051.1:5000-10654 GCA_019395275.1 Puccinia brachypodii
CCTGCCGTATCCATTCTATCCAGCTTCAATGATTCACCAGGAATAAATCACTGGCGACATATTATCCACTGCTGGAAATACCTTGCCGGAAGCATTGATCTTAAACTCACTCTTTGTCCAGATCCAGTTGATGACTCGCATTCTATTCAACAATTCACCAACGCTACCTGGGCTGATGATTTGGATACGCGACTATCCAGAAGGGGCTCCATATGCTTCTGGAAAGCATGCCCTGTTGCCTGGAATAGCAAGAAGCAGAGAAATATCACCATGTCCTCTACTGAAGCCAAACTTAATTCACTCTCAGATGGTGTTCAAGAGAATCACTGGATCAAGTTTTTACTCAAAGAACTGTGGAATGAACAACTCAATCCTACTACATTCCACATTGACAATCAAGGCTTACTCAAAAAGATTAAAAATTTCGGATCTAACTCAAAGACAAAACATCTTGACATTAAAATGAAATACTTAAGCAATCTGTACAGCAAGAATGAAATCTCAGTTAAGCTCATCCCGTCCAAAAATATGATAGCTGAAGCTCTCACAAAGGCCAGCAATTCTGACTCCCTGCAACTTCTAAAAGAAAAATGCTTTTATGTACAAGTTCATCTCTCATAAAATTGCAGGGGGTGTTGAAATGCCATTTGTGACATCTGTATTACAATCTCAAATTCCGCAATATTTGCAGCACTCTGCTCAAAAAACTAGTTCATTAATCTTCCACTGGGGGAAAACCTCACTCATCATCCTCTCTTCTATCGTGATCCTCTTCCTCCTTCCGTTGTCATCTCCTCCTCCTTCTGTTGTTATCTCCTCCTCCTTCCGTTGTCATCTCCCCAATAATCTCCTCTCTTACGTTTATTTCATCAATAATCATCCCTTAGATCTCTTGTCTGTCCCTCATCCCTATCTTTTTGATATCATCATCATCACTCATAATTCCCTTCTCACTCATCTCTCCATTGATCTCACACTCTATCTCTTCTTCCCTTAAACTCGTCTTTGTCAATATAATTGTCATTGATCTTGTCACTCATCCTGCTCCTCCTCAAGACTGTCCTCTTTAATTCCACAATCACTTCTCTCCAATTTGGTGAGAAATGAAGATACTCTTTTTTTCAGCCTGCTACTAATCAGGAGCAACCTGAATAAATCATATACATTCATAAAAATCAGTGTAAAAAACAATAAATTAAAATTCACACAAAAAACTGATAAAAAGAGAGGTAAGTTTTATCAGTTTTTTGTGTGAATTTTAATTTATTGTTTTTTACACTGATTTTTCTGAATGTATATGCTTTAGTCAGGTTGCTCCTGATTAGTATCAGGCTGACATTCCCTACCCTTAAGATGAGTTTCTACTCAGAAGAAAGAAAATTAACTTCTCTTAGAAGCTCTATACTTCCTTAGGTGTATTGCCCCATCAGGAATGTTTCTTTCTGGTAACCATTTGTCCTTATCAGCTCATTGTCTCTTGTATCTGACTAAGTAAAGCCTAGTATCTTTTCCCTGAACTCTTTCTTTCTTTTCTTTGAGAATTTTTGAGACTTTGAGGACCTCAGATTTATTAGGTTCTAATAATGATTTCTAACATCTTTTTGAAATCAAGGGCTGTTGGATGTATGTGGGGTAATTTGTCATTTATGCTATCTTTAGGCATCCTAGGGATCCAACCTCTTTCTAGTATGTATGGTATCTCATTTGATGAGGAATGTTTGCTACTGTTGTAAGCAATCTCAAGAGCTGGTAATAAACTAACCCAGTCATGAGTATATCCGTCGTGGATTTTAAATTCCAGACCAAATGAACAAAATCTCTAAAGCATATCCTCTAGAGTTTGAATCATCCTTTCAGCCAGTCCGTCAGTCTGAGGATGGTAAGCTGTTGAAAAGGGTAATTTAGTTCCTAACATGTCATACAAATTCCGCCAAAATTCAGATGTGAATTTTGGGTCTCTATCACTTATGATTGTTTTAGGTATACCTACTTCTGCCATCACTCTGTTCCAGAATATCATTGCTACTTCCATGGCCGTGTCATCCTTATGGTTGGGTATGAATTTAGATCTTTTGGAGTACCTATCCTCAACTACTAATACGGAGTTGTAAGAATAAGATCCTTCTGGCGGCAAGCCTGTTACAAAGTCCATATTGATTATCTCCCACATGCTGCTGGGTTCTGAGATTTTCTGGAGCAAACCATATCTCTTGCCAGTTTGCTTATTTGATTTCTGAAAAATCTCACATGTTTTGACGTAACTGCTCACTTGGATTCTCCAATTCAGCCACCAAGCTGTGTGTTTAACTCTTTCTATTGTTCTGTCCTCAGAAAAATGTCCGGAGCTAATGTTATCATGACATTCAGACAATATATTTTTAATTTGGGCGTCATCACACAATACTAAAACAATTGAATGCCTGTGTCTATAATATATTAGTCCATCTAACAAAGTAAATTTACCGTCAGAATAAGGTTTTGAGAGAGTAGAAGGAAGACTAGCAATCAGTTCTTGTGGGCTGTTCTTATTGCTTAGAATTTCTAGAAGCTTCAAAATTTCTATGTTACTTTTATAACTGGCTTGGACTATTTCATGAAAAGCTGTGTCTAAATCACACATATGGATTCCTAGGATAGGAAAAATATCCTCATCTTCTGGACTCCAGGCTGGATTGTCTGGAGTATTAGGCAAAGCCCATATGCTCAAGCCATCAGAATTCTTATGTTTAATTCCTGCTTTGTGGACTATGGTCATGTGTCCTCTGTATTGTTGAATAGCTATTTGTCATCTTAACATATGTCTATTGGAAGTTTTCATATTCATGAGGGTTTTCACCGCAGTGCAATCTGTGACCACAACAACCTTGGTTCCTTCCAAGTAATAGTGGAGTTTTTCTAGAGCCCAGACCAATGTTAAACATTCCATCTGGATGGCGCCATACTTTCTCTCTGTAGAATTAATTTTCCTGAAAATAAATAGAACATGTTTTTCTACTGGTATGTCATCAATCTGGAATTCTTGGTGCAAAGCAGCTCCTAGTCTGTCCAAACATGCATCTATATACAGGATAAAAGGCTTAGCGTAGTCAGGCTGAGCAAGCACTGGAGCAGTGGTCATTAAGTTTCGAAGAATTTCATAATCTTTGACGCGGGGATGAGTCATTTCATTTGGTAATATTGGAGAACTTGGGTATGTGCTGTCTATAATAGCTAAAAAACCCTAAGAATGACTGGAGTTCTGTGATATTCTGAGGCATAGGCTTCAGGAGTACGGCTGCTACCTTGTTCTGATCAATATCCAAAGTTAAACCTGACACAATGCACCCTAATTTTTTGAGTTCTCTGTACCCAAAATTACATTTATTTATGGAAATTTTTAAACCAGCTTCTACTGAAGTCCTGAGAACAGCAGTGATTTTCTCTAGATGAGTATTCCAATCATTGGAGTAAATTATAATGTCATCTATATAAATCATCATCCAGTTTTGACAGATGAATGACCCAAAAATGGAGTCCATCATTCGCTGAAAGTGAGAGGGAGCATTCTTAATCCCAAAAGGCATTCTCAAATATTCATATACGCCCAAGTGGCAGATAATGTGAATATACTGTCTGCTGTTAGGCTCTATTGGTATTTGATGAAATCCTTTAAGAACATCCATAGTAGTAATATATTTGGCTTTGGACAAATTGTGTAGAGAGTGATCTATGCGTGGAATGGGGTAATTGTCTGCTTTAGTTTAATTATTCAAAGCTCTAAAATCTCCTACCATTCTAGATTTCTCATTGTGCCACGCAATAATCACTGGAGTAGTGATTTCTACCTGCTCATTATGTCCAACTTTCCATAGTACTTTCAGTTCTAGGAGTTCCTTAATGTGTGTTTCTAATGCCTCTCTAGATTTTGGGCTGGAAGGATAAGGAGCTTTCCGTAGTACTGGAGGGTAAGGTGGTTGGCAAGTCAATTCCAAAACAATATCATGGCCTTTAACATTCCCAATGGGTTCTTCTGACGTTCAGAATGCTTCCATGTATGTGTAGCATACTTTTAAGACATTCAACTTTTGTGAACTACTTAAAATCTCACTAATAGAAGCTTGGGATGAGTAGTTTATGTAGAAATCATTGAGCTCTTTAGGAAGCTCTTCTTCTTCAGTAATTATCTCAGGTATTTTGGTATGTACATTACATATTTGTAATTTTCTTTTCCAATCACCTCCAATGGTTTAAAACCTATCCTTAATTTGGAAAACATCAATACCATACATGCAGAAGGTATCATTTCCTAAGATCAAGTAATCACAAATAGCATCTTTAAGGACTACAAATTCCACGCTCAGTCTGAGTGATCCTTTTGAATGAGGGAAAACTAGTGGAATTACTATAACTCCAAGAGGTTTCATGGCGGAGCTGCAGCTGCTACACTTAGCTCTAGGTATAGGTAATAAGTTGCTTCTCCAAGTGGGGTAACAGAGGTCAAGGAATTCGCCACTAGTACATGAGCAGAAGGCTCCAATATCTGATAGTGCCTTAATTTCCTTGTCTTGAAATAGTACACTTGTGTAACTATTTTTGCCCATGGTATAACTCATACCAAATTCTGGTTTATTGGTGAGGAGTTTGGTGTCAGAAACATGTCCTACAGTAATGGAAGAGTCCCATCTCTGCGGCACATTAGAATCCCCGTGCATAGTATTGATATCCAGTTCATCACCAATGTCTCCCTGGATCACATAGCATCCATATGAATCACTGTTGTTTTCATTGGATTCATCAGGCTCTGATGGTAGCACATTAAAGTCTGAGTGAGAATCTTCTTCATCACTGTAAGGTTCCTGTTGGATGTTGTTTATCCTTTTCCTAGGTTTAGGGCAATCTGGTCTCTTGTGCCCCTTTTCTCCGCAATTGTAGCACTCTGGTAAGGCTACTTTCTTGGAGGCATTATCAGGATTCTTAACCTCAAGATTTTTAGCAGCTTCTTTTCCTTTGGAAGTCTCAGCTTGAGGAGAATCCATCTTATCTGCGTATTTGGAGGGGTACTTTTTATTGGAGCCAGCCATTTCAATAACTTCTTCCATGACTCCAATCAAGGTAGATAAATCTTTGTCCAAGTCAGGCATTCTACATCTGATCTTGTGCTTGAAATTTCCACTAAATTGATCTAATAACTTGTCATTAACATCTAACTGAGTACAATCCTTGTAGATACAATCTATTCTCTTTTTCTGGGTCAAGCACCATTTGTGGAGCTTATGCTTTGAAGGGTCAAAGAAGTCTGTCTCAAGAGCTCTTCTCATGCACTTTTCCCAGATATTAGTTCCATACTGTATCATCATCAATTCTTTCCAAGTTTTCCAACTCTGGGGACCTATGGAATCTTGTTTTGTCTGAAACCAGTCCCTGGCTACACCGGTAAATAACCTAGGTTGTTGTGAGATGGCTACGGAATCTTTAGCTCTGTAGGAGATGAGGATATGATCAATATATTTAATAAATTCTATATGGTTGTAAACCTCTTCTCCTGAGAACTTAGGCCAGTCGGATAGAGGAGGCAGTAATTTATTAAGCTTCGCGTCATCCATGTTACCATACTCGGGAGAATAGCTTTTAGTGTTATTCTTCTGATTCAGTGCTGGAGAACTGTTCTGTATAAA
>LUKR01002052.1:0-10650 GCA_019395275.1 Puccinia brachypodii
CTTATTTAAAGAAGAGATAATAATTAATAATTAATAATAATAGTAATTAAATGATATTATCATTAATTGAATAGAATTTAATTGAAGTCTTTTGGACAGTGTGTACTGTCTCTAAGGCTGACAAGATCAGGAATCTACATGACAAGACAAGCGGTGAGATTAGTTGAGATTGATTGCTGATGGACTTGAAGACAATTGTGTATGTTGTTGATGAGGGATTGCAAATGATGAGAGATTTGTGGTTGGAGGAGCTGGGTCAGACTGGTTTGAGATAGACAAGGGTAGAGTGACCAATAAGTAGAATGAGATAGAATACTTTGAGCTCCCCAAGGAGAAAGAGAACCAGAGCAAGTGAGATTGCTGTTTTAAATATTTGAGGAAATCAGGAGCAGGCATGGATACGCGGAGAAACAGGAAGGCTGTTGACGTCAGTCAATGAGTTGATGTGGCCAAGCTTTGGTGATCTGCGGAGTTTGTTTATCAAATTGGAAAGTCATGATCAGCATTGATCAAGTGAGAGTTGAGACCTGTCTTCTTGGGACTAGAGGAACCAGATGTAAGGGAGATTTCAACAATACCAATTCCGGTGTCAATAATAATACTAATGCTGGAGTCAATACAAATGAAAGGGCCTTTAGTTTTGGGTGTGATTAAGTCTTAACCAAGAGGCATAGGCTATCAGCTTGGTCATTGATCAGGGGGATGACTGTGGCTTTCTATTCAAAGAACAATGTGAGAACTCCTTTGGGATGGGTGGAAGTTCTGAGAGGGAGAGATAACAGTATGCTATAGCACAAGTATGCAAAGCTGATGTTGTGGGTTGTTTGAAAGACCTGCCCCTCTAATGTACTACACAACAATTCTTACAACAAATTATTTATTGTTGTGGCCAATTATGTGATGCAGAAAAACTATATTTAGTCATCTTTATCAGACCTAGATCAATGGACAAACTATGCAAAACAGCTAGATGAACCTCAAGCAGGATGGGTGGATGAGTGGTGTCCTCAGCAGGAATGGAACAGGGGTCAGGTGCTAGTAAGTATGATTTGTTATTCCTCAATATGAGTAATATCCTCAGTGGGTATGGAACAGGAGACAGATGCTATGAGTGGATGTTTGAGATCAGACTGTTGGATCAGTGGATGTTTAAGATCACACTGTTGGATGAATGAGTGACTTGTTGGTTAATGGTTGCTTTTCACATGATGACTTTGAATCTGGGGGGGGGAGAAAGGCCTCCTTATATAGTCTATTTATATGGTGGCCGGCTTGTGGTTCTAGCCCTAAGTGTAAATGAATATGCAAATAAATATGGCCAACTTGTGGTTCCCACTGTTGTGGGGACCAGTCCCTACTAGAAAGTAGGGCCAACTTGTGGTTTGTAATATGCAAATGAATTCATTTATAATATGCCTAAAGAAATGCACTTTCCTTGTTATATCCCTGTGACAGGTGATATCTGTGTATCTTCCCTATTCATAACTATTTGAATCCTTATAACTTTTGATTGAGTGATGCTAGCCTATCAGTTCCAGTGAGTGACTATAGGTTAAATGAGGTGTAGAATTCAAATATTCAATATTGTCTCTAAGATTATTTCTCCTTCTCAATTTTTAATCATGACTTTATGTAATTTTGATACTTGAAACCATTTGGTACACTACAGCGGTTTGATTAAGGAACATGGAAGGAGGGAATACAGGTTAAGAAGAAGGAAAAGGGCATGGGGAAGAGGAAATAAAATGTAATACATCTGGATGACAACTAAAAAACTTGAAATAAATATTTTTTAAGCCCAAGTACACCCGGTACCTGCTCACCTGGTATCAATTTTGGGCCAAAAAAAAGGTGTACCTAGACCTGCAGCGGGTAGCTGTATCCCAAGTTCCATCTTGATAACTGCATCCCTGCCAGAATAATCTGCTGGGTTGATCTCATCACAGTTAAACTGGGATGCACTCAACCAATTTAAACTTGGTTAACCTCAACCCATTAAATATAAACACAAGGTAACATTTGGATTATATTTCATTGGTTGATATCACCCAAGTTTAAAATGGTTGGGTGCATCCCATTTTTCCTGGGCTAACCTCAACCCAGCCAAATATGCTGGCAGTGTGCATAAACACCAAGGTTTTGGCAGGGGTTTGATTCTATAATCCATCCCAAAAGTCATTTATGAATATATGTTGATGAAAATATGCATTGATTTTGAATACCACTAATGAAAGGGAAGCTTTGTGTGGAGATGAAGGTTTGAATTTTTGCTTTTGGCTTCAATTCCTACACTACAAGGTTTTTTCCCATCCCATTTAGGTTGTATGCAATCCTCACAGCACTTTCTTTGATAAATCCTCCTGAAGTAATGTACCATATCTCCAAAACCATTTTGAGATTAAAAACTGGAATTCCATACATATCCAAAAGCCCAAATATCATGTATTTTGAGGTTGTTTTTTTGGGAGATTAATAAGTGATTTATTGAAGTGGTGATAATTGGTATGAGATTCTAATGACAGGACAAAGTGAGAGGATGAGTTTGAGCTACAAAAAGAGATGTGCAGCAACAGAAAGATTCCACACAATTGGTGTGGAGTGAAAGCAAGATGTCACAGAATCTGTGGATTGGAAATCCTTCATTCTAACAAAAACCTACCTCCAAACCCAGAATTGGCCAATGGTGTCTTTGGGGTTGGTGCCAGCTTTGCATTGTATTCTTACCTATCAAAACAAAAACAAAAACAAAAAAAAAACCATGATAAGTATGCAATGGGATGGGAGTTGTTGATCTATGAAAAATCTGAATCTGGCCAAGGTTTAGTGCCAACACAATGTGCCAGTAACAGAAAAATAAATCCAACAGAGTGCTTAGGCCTGTTACTTTGTTTAATAATTTACTACCAATAAATGCTCAATTGCTCTGTCAGAGCTTTATACCCAAACTTAGTCAGCTTCATGCCACTAGTCAAGTCTTGGCGGCAAAGTTCAGAATTTATCACTACAAACATTGATGGATTTCCTCTGGAGGAAATTGATCAAATATATTGTTTTCCTTTCTTAAAATATATATATATATATATATATATATATATTTGATTGACTTCCTCAGGAGAAAATTCATCAATATTTGTAGTGTATTGAAGGGAAAAGCAATTCCAAAGGATCAAGCCTTTCCCAAAGAGCTGTATGCACCAGTTAATTTTGAAAAACTATCTTTGTGGATTGAAAGAAGACCTATGAACACTGTGAAAGCCCCATCAGTGAAATTGGCTGCAGGTGACCAACAATGAAATAAGATGGTAAGTAGTACCAGTGACTATGTTATCAGTGTTATACAGCCTCATGAAACTCACAATACACAAGGGCTTCACAATATCCCACTCCACACCTGCTTCAAGTCACTCAGCATTCAACTTTTCCATGATACAGTTTCTTATCATTCATTTAAGAGTCAACGTTAGCAAGATGCAAGAGCATAAGAAATTGTTTGAGATGACCAGTAAGGATGGGTCTAAAACCTGACTTGTGTGTAAATTCAGCTAGCTTTGCCCTCAGCATATTTCAGAATATAAAACGTCATCGAAAGTTTGATTCTTGACTGGAAAATATGAGCTTACTAAGAGTGTGATGAGTGAAATCCTGCTGAAATGAGTTTGTGGAGAGGTTGATTACAAAAGGGCAAAAGACCAAACAAAGACAAGAGTGACGATGCAGAGTAGTAGTCGGATATTGTTTTTTATTGGGTTAAATCCTACTTTTCTTACATTATTAGAAAATAGCTGTATCGGAGCTACGAAGTCTAGATATACTATCATTATTCAGAAGCTAGCTTAGAGATCAGACGTCGGAGTTCTCCTTCAGTCTTTTGGTCTTTGTTGAGTTTGAGATCTCGAGCCATTAGGTGAGTATTATCAAGTCCATGTTTCTCGATAAGTTTCAGTAGCCAATCCGTTTGATTTTCTGATAGATGTTGCTTCTTTTTTGCGATCTCGGTATATGTTGCCAGTCTGTCTGATGAAATCTTCTCCAGTTCTGAGTTATTACAGGACAAAGAAGTTGAATAACATCAGATCAGTACGATTATTTTGAGATAACACTTCCAAAATTGGATAAAGATGTTTGGACTTTTTCCTAAGAAAGAGAGCTGACCTTCAACAAATTTTGTTTTTGGTGGAACAAATCCGCGTCGAGGGTTTTGATATCCGATACCTTGATAAACAGGGGCCACTGAATGATCAGCACTAGAGGGGGCTTGTTCGTAACTTGGTGCATCCAATGGATTTCCCCAGGGTGTCGATGTAGAAGCTTGCAGATTACGTTCGATTACAATCTTGGAAGGATCTTCAGCCGTGGGCTCTAGCTCAATCTCTGACTCGTCTCCGATCACGACTTTGATGATTTTACCGTTTGCATCTCGGATAATTCGTCCTTCGCCTTTAGCCAGTTTGGGATCCCGATTCACGACTGTTGGGTTTTCTTGTTCGGATTCGGTCGATCTCATTGAGTGAGCTTCGTCCGATTCATCGTCCTCAGAATCCTCATCATCATTCTCAATTACTTCACCATCACTTGTTGTTTTTAAAATTTCAAATTCATCCTTTTTCTTGTATTTATTCAGCCAGATATTTTGCAAGTCGGTATTTTTTTCGATGCCACCTGCAAGTCGTGGAGCAAGTTTCCCGGAGAGCAATCCTAGTCGGTCGTAGTTCTGTCGGGGTGTTTGTCTGGGGTTGTAAGCATTCGATAGCGGGCCGGGGAAGTTCCTTGGGGTGACTTTTTTCAATTTGGAGTTCGCGAACTTTGATAGTGTTGCTTTCGGCTTTCCTGATCGCGCCTTTCTTCTTTGTCTCGGGTTGGCCATGGCTGCTTAAAGAGTTGATTTATGTTTTTTGGCTTGCGTTGCAAATTTACAAAAAGCTGGCGGCGGGCAGTGAGTTGAGCGGAGCCCCCCACCCTCAACCACACCGTTGATGTTGGATATGCAAAATACTCGACCCCCTCTCACCCCATCGGCCGCAGCGACCCGCTTGATTCATTCCCTTGTCGACTTCTTACGCAACATTATTCTGTGGTCAATGGACCACCTGAGTCCTCCAAAGAAAAGATGAGAGTGCTACTTCAATGTAGTTGGCAGTGGCAGGAAGTTAAAGGCTTTGTCGTAATAAACTTGATGGCTGCCAATGGAATGGTTTCTACTGCATCAAGAAACAAGTTAGCAAAGAGGCTACTTCTTCGGATCCCCTCTATGGACACAGCAGAGCAGTGGGTGATTTTTTTAAATTTTATTGTTTTTTTTTGTTATAATGTCACATCTACAAACCATCTGTTACAAATCACATCTACAAACCATCTGTTAGAAATCTACTGTAGGGATATAAAGGAAAAAGCAACCAACAGAGACAATGATGCAAGACAATCTTATCGCTACACTTTTACAAAAAATACAAAAAGAAACACTAATAATACCGAAGTGGAGTACGATGTGCTAAGATTACAGAAGGTCTGGCAACAGAATGTTACTGTAAAAGAGAAGGGACAGGTGAAAGTTGAGTTCAGCAGAGTTGGGTAGCTGGGTCACTTGTCGAGAAGGGCGTACTCACGAGGTTGGTTTGAGGATCATCTCAGCAGCTTTTTCTGCAATTGCGTAGATGGTAATCGCTGGGTGTGCTCCGATTTGAATAGGGATAACACTAAGTTTCAGAAAAAGTAGAAGTCAGCGGATGGCAGGTCGACTTTGATAGTTGTAAGAAAAAATTACCTTGCATCCACGACTCTTAAGTTTTGTGTGCCGTACACCTTCAGTTGAGGGTCGACTACTCCTGCTTGGTTTTGGGGCATCATAGAAGCAGTACCGATCGGGTGGTCTGTAACAAAAATTACACTTCTTAGCTTGAATTCGATGATACGAAGGCAGAGAGGGTATAACTTACATTCGGTTCTAACTCGGCTTTTAACGCTCGTGAGCCATTCATCGTCAGTTTGGACGGATGGGCCAGGAAATTGCTCGTTGAGGATTACGTTCTTGTACTGGGGTTGAGCCATGATTTTACGGGCGTGCTTTGCGGCTTGGACCATTAACCATGCGTCAAATGGATGGGACAAGAAAGCTAGCGAGATCACAGTGTCAGTTAATAGTCGTCATGGAAATGGGTACAAGCAGTGGACTTACATGGATCGATCAAGGGCGACGAGGAAGGTTCCTGACTGTTGATGTGCGACGAGCCTCGGGATAAAGGGTGCTGAATTGTGCTTGCAATCGTCAAGCTGATTCAAGTAGGGAGGGGTCAGCAGGAGGTTCACAAATGAATGATGATCAAGTAGAGGTGAGCGTACTAGGAAGTGTTTGGGTCAGGAAGGTTGTCAGACTCCTATAGTTTGAGACGTGTGCCAATCAAGTCAGTTGATGTGCCAGGTGGTGGCGTTGAACAAGCTAATCTTTACTCACAAAGAAAGCGTTGATCAACAAAAATTCGACTGCCACACCATTAAGAATCCGATCAGAGATGGCGGTGAATTGCTCCTCTGACATAGCACTAGGATCACGCTTGAGAAGCTTCATTCCTACGAGGAGTTCTTCAGGGGTGACAATAGATTTCAGGGATTGGTAATCGAGAACTGAAATTCCGTGACTGAGGAGACCACCGCCTGTTTGCATGTAGATCGATGTTTGCTCTGCAGCGAAGGTTGCGTTCCTCATGAGATCATCAGAAGATACGATGCCCTCTCGAAGGCGGTAAGTTCCTAAGAGGGCAGGATGGTCGGCAAGGTTGGAGCCCACGGCAGGGAGATCAAGTACTACAGGGATGTTCAACGATTGTAAGATGCTTGATTTCCCAATGCCACTTCTTTCGAGGATTGCTGGAGTTCCAATGGACCCGGCGCTCATGATTACTTCCTTGTTCACCATCGCACGGGATACGGTTCCAAAACTGGAATATTCAACTCCAACTATCTGCAACGGTTGTCCGTCGGTCTTTTTGCTGATGAGTTTATTGACAAGCGCATCGGTTCGCACCACCAAGTTGGAACGAGATTGGATTGGGAAATCTGAAGGGAAAAAGAGACCAAGTCAATTTCGGGCGGATTGACACGCTGACAAGAGAGAGGCGTACAGTATGCAGTGGCACTCGTCACACGGGCGCTCTTGGCATCAATAGCTGAAGGGAATATGTAAGCCCCCTCCAAGTCACCGCCAAATGGATCAGTGGTTTCGATAGCACGCTCAGGAATAGTTGCCAGGATGGCTGCTGGGAAGTAAGGCTTGAATTGAGGTGGAACGTATTTTGGGAATGAACTCGCGACGGGACCTGAAAGTCCATGAAAAAGCGGGTTGTAAAGGAAAGGCGAATCCGGTGGTGGGATGACAAGTTGCTCGCTCTTTTTTGACACGCGATCGATTTCAGACCATCCCCTGTGAGTGATTTGTCAACTGTCAGCTGAGGCAAAAAGAGTGGTATTCATGAGGAGACAACTTGCCATCCCGGGTTACCAAGGTTTTCGATCGCGTTGTAGTCATTCTTTTCAGCTTTGGTGCTGATAAGGAAGTTGATAGCTGATGAGCCGCCGAGTACTTTGCCTCGAGGGTAGTAGACTTGGCGTTGGTTGGCGCCTGACTGGGGGACTGTGGAGTATTTCCAATCAACGTCGGTACCGAGGGTGGTTCCTGGGAAAGAAGCTTTGCGTCAGCGCCTGGCGGAATCACCGCAGAATGATTCAGGGTTGTTATTACTGACCTACTAATCCGGGAATGCTGATCCCAGTGTTGTTAATGCCAGTGCCTCCCGCCTATTAGAAAAAGAGACTGGCGTGAGAACTATGCAGGGATCTGAGTATAGTAGAAATCCAAATCACCTCAAGTACAAGAACTGTCATTGCCGGATCTTCGGACAGGCGGGAGGCTACAGCCATGCCTGCGGGGAAGAATAGAATTAGCCTGAAGCCTGGCAGCGAACTCATGGGGAGCAAAGTTTGCTCACCTGCCTGACCTCCACCGACGACGATAAAGTCAAACAGTTCCGGCATGGTTGCCGAATAGTATCCGTGGGGGAAGAGGGCGAGGAAAAGGACGCTGAAGATTTTGGAGCCATGGTCGAACATGTTGGAAGCAAACGAAAAGCGGTAGTAACTCCCTGCTAGTGATAAATCTGAATATGAATCAAACGAATCGGGGAAAAGGTTGAGCACAGGGCAGGAGACAGAAGATACTTGTGACGGAAGGGTATGGATGAGTAGTAGGATGCTAAGAATGGCAATAACTTTCGAGAAGGTGATGTCTTTAAGTACTCTAGAATTGCACACAGCGTGTTGTGGTGTTCGCACATGGTGTCAGTTAGTGGACCAAAGACACTCGAAATCTTCCTGCAGCAAGTGCCTGTATCCTAATACGAGCTAGTCAATTGCAGTCTGGTGCTAATTTGCCCGGGGCACGGCCCGACCTTGCAGGATAGCGGCCATCGGGATGAACAGGCAGGGCCATACAAACTTAATCCGAACATTCACTAGACTTTAGATAGATAACCCCAGCTGGAGAAACTAATCAGGCGATATCATGCCATTATAAGCGTATATCACTTTGGCTATCGCACTCGTAAAGAGGCAGGAATCGAGAAATCTGGTGCGGTTACATTCGTGAGGGAGTTACTATATTTCATGCCATGATTACCTTGCGAGTGTGCCAAACTGAAACAAGGAGGAAACCTGTCCCCTTGCTTGTAAATAAACAACGATAGCTGGATTGAAATGGATGCAACAGGTACTTCCTCTTTGGCTGTGCGGGGTTCTTTGAGTAGTCAAACTGGTAACCTACTGTGGCGGCAAATTAAGCTGCTGAATTGAGTTGGTGGAGGCAAATGTCTACCTCGTCATCAGGTTGTGATCACTTGAACCTGAAAAATCGCCGAGATCCAAGGGAGATGAGCTTGAATAAAGTTGACTGCAGCTGTTGTCCAACCAAACAATGTCTGGCACGCTCTTGTTTCTGCGGCAAGACTCTGCTCTCTAACAGTCGAAGGTGTTGAAGCTCTCGCATCTCTTAATTTATATATGTCCCTCCACTCCAGGGGCTCTGGATTACATAGTTTGGGTATCATGTGGGAAGAGTTTCAACCCCCTATTCTACGACTGCGCCATGAGGTCGCAAATTGAATCGTGAGATTTACAGCCGGCCCCAATACCACTGGGCGTCTCGCTGAGGATGACCGACATCCGTCCTCAGGGGCAGTTGAGAACATTGACGGCCCCGGGCACGAATCGCCAGTTGCAAAAAGTGACCTCGGAACATCTATTCTGGAACGCGAATTTCTTGGATGAAACTTATCGAGAATCATCAGTGCTGTTTGTAAACAAAATATCTTCCTCAAAGACTCTGCAACACAGCTGGAGATCCTGCGCGGCATAGCGATCTGCAATCCACTCAATCCGCGCCGTACATATTCGACTGCAGGAGAGCAGCTCTCTAAATTTGAAACCGAATCATCGGCAGGAGACTCGAGATGCCCGACATCCCACAAGCAAGCCTGATCAAATCCCAGACACCTGCCGCTGATCATACCTAGTTGTGGGACCCTACGACGCAACATGCGACGATTGCATACCGAAAGGCAGAAGGGCGGTGACTACTTGACATGTAGGAGATTAAGAATTTATGTGGAGACGAAATGAATTTGGGCTATGGACCAAACATAAATACTTCTGAAAAGAAATTGCAACAATTCCAAACAATATTTACATAAACAGTTTGGAAACATTTGATCCCTCCGCGAATTCCAGCTTATTAAACTCGATGACCATGAAAATTCCAACAAGAATGCATGATCAAATGTTTTCTGACTTACATAACCCATCACCTGCAACCAAAATATATTAGTAGCTTGAATGGCCGATGGGGATAGCCCGTTGGAGAAGTGTAGCAGGGGATTGCTAGATTTTGATGAAAATTCTACGTGGAAGATTAGAGACATTCCGCTGAAAACAAGTTGCCCCAGCCCACCCCAGTTATGTTGAACTCCCTATTTGCAAGCAGTCTTTCTAAGAGCAATGACTCTTCTGTATGTATGTAGATCATGATGAATCTGATGATGAAAAGAACGGAAGAAAAATCTGTTTTGGATGACCAAAAGAAACCCAGGATCCCAGGTTTAGAACCTCAAATCTAAATTTTTGTGTTTAAACAGCAGTAATCGTTGAGAGGGGCCAAAAGGAAACAGTGCACACTGACCGCTTGCACTACAGACAAAAATATGTCACATCATGGTGTTGCAACACACGGTTGCAGCTTTTTTGCTGTGACACAGTGTTACAACAGATTTTCTTGGTTCTGGCGGATGCTTGTTGCAACACTGTGTCACAGCAAAAAGCTGTGACTACATGTTGCAATAGAATGGTGTATGCTTGTTGCAACACTGTGTCACAGAAAAAAGCTGTGACTATGTGTTGCAATAGAATGGTGTGACACAATTTTGTCTGTAGTTTTGGCTACCAAGTTGGTAATCCACCATTAATCTATAGCCTGAACAACCCACAACAGTAATTTTAAAAATTTTGCTTTCAAAATCTGGATCTAGGAGGTTTTCCAAACCTTGTAGAAATTCCTCCAATAATCAATTCAAAAATTTCATTCTAAATTATAAATGGATCTGTTAGGTGAGT
>LUKR01002054.1:0-10644 GCA_019395275.1 Puccinia brachypodii
AATACATAAAGTTTGTTTTTGTTTTCAAATTAAAGTAGAAAAAAGTTTGTTTTTACTTTTTAGAGGCCTTTGTGGTTATTTGCAGGCTTTTGACCATATGTGTTTCTATATGTAGATTTTTATGCTTGATATTAATTTACTATTTATAATTTTTTTTTTCTAGAGCTAGTCTTGAGACTTGACTATGAGCTGTGATTAGTATTTTTATTATTTTATTTTTTGAGGCCTATGGGTATTTTTATACCTCAAGGCTGACAGAACCATACATTCTTCATTGGTCTTCTTGTAAATATTGTACAACAATTATTATTCATACCATCAAAATTTATCTTACACTTCCATCACCAGTGAATCCACCATATACCCTACTTACCTCAGACTACTCATTGGAGCCATCCTACAATTGATCTTAACCAAAAATTGACTACAAATCTGAACCAGAGAGATACATCATTAGAGAGCTCATAGTCCATCCTGTCCATCCCTTCTACTTTCACCAGTTCTCACTGTCACTCTACCCAGTTGCATTGCAACTGCCCGGTGTTTTTCAATTTTTCTGCCACTATTGATCTCAACTATTGTTGCTGGCCAATCCACCAGTGGTCTCCTGCTTTTCCTTTAACAGTTTTAGCTGATTTATTTCTGCCGTTCTTATCAGTGGCACCACTTCCATCTAGATCAGTTCCAAACAAGGTCAATGCAGGTGTGCTTCTAGTTGCAGTGACCACTTGGGAAGCTATCATCATCCAAGAAATTTATGTATTAGAATGAGCAGGGGTTGCTGAGTCAACAATGAGGCATGGAAACTTACTAGGAGGATACACCATAAGTGGTGGACCTTGTGCAGCCTGACATTGGACAAGCAATCTATCTTTTGGCGGGAGGTTCATAGAAACAATCTTCTGTGGAACTGTGTAAAAATCAACTCAAATCAGTATGAATGCTCAAGTGGGGATCATTTGAAGTTACATGCACGTACTTGGCATGACAGTGACTTTCCTGTTTTCTGTGTTCTCTGTTGAAAAAAAAAAATCAAATTTATCTTGATCAGCTTGGTCCTTGAACAACATTATTAACTTGGAAGAATCCAGTGCTTACACTTCAAAGCTTCTAGGGCCAGGCTAAATAAATCAGAATCAGGTGCAAGGGGATCAGCATTTTCAGTGGCGCTAGCCTTTTAGATGAAAACCAGACAGCCTCCAAAAGGACCAGCTTTGGCTACCTATTAATAAATCAGCAGTGAGTTGAGGGGTAAGTATCCATGTGTATCATCTATGAGATTCCTTAGCTAGGTAGATTGACTAAAGTTCACACATCTGATGAGACAGGTTTGTGTTAGAGTACGGTGTAGTTGTTTGGAGTTAGTGGAGTTTATCTTGATTATAAAGCTTATGAAACACCATTTCTAACCATATCCAGTTTATTTTTTTCATCAAGTTTTAGTCATCATAGTTAGAACTGTGTCACTGTGGCAAAGAACATGTATTTAGTTATTTTTACCAGCCCCTCTATCTCTCTTCACCCAGTTTGGGACCAATGCTGGTGTGAGAACTCCTTTGGGATGGGTTGGAAGTCTGTGAGGGGAAGATAACAATATACTATTTCTTATGTAAGTCAAGCTAATGTTACGGGTGGTTTGAAAGACCTGCCCCTCTATTGTACTACAAAGAATTCTTACAACCAATTATTTACTATTGTGGCTCATGATGATAGAGAAAACTATGTGTATTAGTCCCTATCAGACCTAGATCAGTTGATATAAAGTACAGTTGGTTAAAACCCCAGCAGGGTGGGTGTGAGGAAGGATGTCCTCAGTGAGAATGGAACAGGGGTCAGGTGTTATGCTTCAATCAATAGCCTTATGCTTTGTTGATGAGGTGTTTTACTAAATTTATAAGAGGTTAATATAATTGGTGACCAAAATATTGACAAGAGAATTATATGGGGTGATGACCAGTGATATCCTGTTATGGGGGGGAACAGGTGATGTGATGCTTTTATACTTGGGTGGAGGAGAGGTCCCCTTATAAATTATTTTCTGAGGGATTTTTGCTTGTGGGGGATTCCCTGAGAGATTTCTGCTGGTGGGGACTAATATCCAGAACTGCATGCTGTGTTGCATGCATAAATTGAGATATTTTGGCTGGTGGAGAAACTAATATCCTGCCCTGCATGCAGTGATGCACACATAAATTGAACTTTTTTTGTGACATGTGGATTTGAATATGCGGCTGTATTGTATTATGTCCTTATGGGATTATTACTCTATGTACTTAGGTGCTATTTTGAACCCCTCTCTGCCCAGTTATGGTGGTGGATTAATTGATCTTGAATATCTTTTGAATGAGTGGAGCTAGTGTGGTGGTTCCAGTGGGTGACTAGGGTTGATTTTACCTGTAGATTCCGATTATTCATCAATATCCTAGTTTTTGTAAGTGGTTTAGATTGTGGTATGTAATTTGTGGTGTTTTGTTGCGCGTAGCAGATATGGACTACCACACCGGAGAGTGCAGGTGCTTACTGGAGGACTTCACATCACTCAGATGTCTTGATTTAGACAGCCTGGCTAAACTTTGTTAGCTGGTGAAATCTCAAGGTCAAACAATTTTCACCAGCAAACAGAGTTTAGCCCGGCTGTCTAACTTAACAAATTTAGACAACAGGAAGTCCTCCGCTGTGACACAACACTTTTGTCTAGGTAAGCAGTTGATTTTATGCAATCATTACCAAGTTTGGGACCAATACCATAGCGTTGTAGGACTCCTGTGGGACAAATGGATATATTTGGTGAAGGTTCCCTTGAGGGGGAAATAAGTTGCAGATAGGTTGAAATGCTATTACAACTTATGGGTGGTTTGAAAGACTATGCCCCTCTAAGTACTATCCAAATATAAAAGGAATCTTATAATCAATATTTAAAGATGTGTCTGATGTATAAGATAGAGTTTACTAGTATAGTAATCCTATTCCAGACATAGATCAATGAATTCAATACTCTTGAAGACCTGTTACAGCACTGGTAACTTGGATAATACAATCATTTTGGATTGAATATGATGGTTTGTTTTTTAACGTGGGGTTGTTGGTGTCACTGATGTTTGTTAATGATGCTGCTTATATGTCTTAACTACTGCTTGCTACTACTACTATTAATCTGATTTCAGAATCAGATTATTCATTAAAATTCATTATTAGTATCAGTATTCCTTTCCTCTCTAACTCCTCTAGGAATTACACTTATGCTGGACAACATAGGTCCTTTTCTTTAACTGTGACCCCTTGAACCGCGTGCACCTCTCCAACTTTGACTCATTGGCCCATGAATCTGCCTGCAGCCCGCAGCTGCCCCTTCTCCAAACAGCGCTCCCGCACCCCTACAGATCACCTTTGAGACTGTCATGCAATGGAGAAAAGAGACAACGGCATGTGAGAAAAAAAAGTAGATGAAGCTTTGGGGCAGGTTTTCAGATGTACCTGGCCCTCTCAAAGCTCTGCGCCCTCTTTTACTCCCCCCAGTCAAAAAAAAACCAGAACACCAGAAACTACCACACACTTTTTAGGAAACTTGTTGCAAGGAAAAACATGCAGCAGAACTGCCAGCATAATTGACTGGGCTGAGATCATCCTGTTAGATTTCTTCCCCATGCCCCAAAGAGAGCTTATCTCATTTCTTTTCCATTTTTTTTCTATCCTATTCTCTGAGTAGTTAGGCCCTCAATTTAGGCCCCTTTTTACATTTGTATTTCATCAGTTCCCTTCTGAAATACAAACCTCACTTAGTTCCAAGCTCATGATAACCAGACCTGCTCCTTTGGAGACTTCTGTGTTGTTGTTCTAAGTCCCTGAGCATACTCTGCTCCTGATTCCTCAGCTCCTCTTTTGGTCCTCTTCAGGCTTAGGCCATAAATTCTTCACATCCCAGTTAAACTGGGATACACTAAACCAATTTAAACTTGGTTGATCTCAACCAATTGAATACAAATACAATTTCCCCCCCTTTGAATTTAATTTCATTGGTTAATATCAACCAAGTTTAAATTGGTTGGTTGCATCCCAGTTTAACTGGGATGATCTCACCCCAGCCAATTATGCTGTAAGTGCAGGTCCCTTACTCTTTGAAATTAGTCCCACCAACAGTGGTTTGCTACTTTATGCTACATTATCTGCATTATCCCAGTAAAGTAGTGGACTTGATTCTTTCCCTGACACATTACCATTATCCGTAATGGGAAATTTGTCTCTCAGCCTGTAGTGTAATGATGGGTTTTCTGGCTTCCTGAAATGGATAAAGTTATGTATTTTCACATTATCTGCAGGTCAAACAGCCCTAAAACCACATGAAGTGGAAAAAAGCCCCTCTTTTTGGGTGTTGGCAGCATCAGATGCCACAATTTTTCAAAAATCATCCCATATCTTACAAATATTTAGGGTATGGAACAAAATAAAAATGTTCCACAAGTATCTGATAGTGTAATGGGCATAGAAAAACCCTTTCCAGAAAAATGGATAAAGTAATATGCAAAAACTGCCCAAACATTCCAAGGAAAGTAATGATCATGAGTAAAAAATCACTACTTTACATTACACTACCATTAATAGTAATGTAATGACCCAGTGTTGGTCCCACTATAAAGTGTCACTAATATCCTGAGTAAGTCACCTGATACCTTAAAACTAAAACACCAGTTTCTTCTGTCCTCCATTTTTCTCACTTTATCTCCATCATAGAATAAGAATAAAAGAATAAAGAATAAAAATAAAATAAATACGTTCCCTTGGAGCTGCAACACAGTTTTCCATCATCTGAGAAAGACAATAATTGAAATATTTACAATCAATTTGGTTGCAATTGGAAACAATGTTCTCCAGACTTGCTGACTCAAGATTTGGGTCAATTGCTAGATTTTGAGGAGCTTCAGTAGCTTGTTTTACTGGTTTGGGGCCGATAGAATAATTATCCATTGTCTTTCCTTTTCCAATAGCTTTGCTGTGTCGAATAAGGCAATCTGACTTTGTTTGTTTGGGGATAGCAGCAGGGAGAAGCTTTTCTGAAGATGAATTTGGGTTTGTTACTGGTTGCAGGTAAGATTTGTTTCTTGATTTCAACTACCAGAGCTTTACAGAATCTTGACTAGCATAGATATTGCCAGAGAAGAGTGGGCAGAGGTCTTCAGAGGGTTCATTGTCTTCATTGCTGCCATCATTGTCAGATGTCTTGTAATTCACTGCAAGGTCATAGTCTTGGACCAGATCATTTGCTTGTTTTCTTGATTCAATTTTGGCCTCTTGATACTCAGCAAGTTTGTGGTTATTTCTGTTGGTTAGAACCATGGTTTCTGTTTCATTGTTGTTGATTTTTTAAAGGATTCCTATGACATTGTGTTTGATTGTATCAAGAATTTATATGTTGTTGTTGTCAATTCTATCAAGGATTTCTATGCCATTTTCATCAATTATATCAAGGATTTGTATGCCATCAAATTTGTTCTCAAGTTGGTTGAGATTGATAACCATTGGAGTTCTTTTGGCGGTGACATTTATTCTAATCCAGGTTTGTTTGACTTTCATTTTTTTTGATTATCTTCTTGTTGGAACCCCTTGGTTTTGGTATTTTTTTCTTGGTTTTTTCCCTACAACCCCTTTTGAACTGAGCTTTGGAAGCTGTAGAGCGCTTTATTACCACCATCTTAGAAACATCCAAAAGAGCACCAGTTATAAATGCACACACATGCAAAAAAGATGTCTTGTGTACCTACCTGTGAGATTGCTCAGGGTTTTGGATTGGGCTGTCACTGTCAGTGATGGAGAGTTTTTAGCAGGGCTTGGAAGCGTTGAAATCAAGAGGTTTGTGAGCGGGGCTTGAACACATCAAATTTTGAAGCTTGACGGTGTGGAACTAATCTTGGGTGAGATAGAGCTTGGAAGGGAGATAATAGAGCTGGTAAGAATTCTCCTAAAGGTGCTGATGAAGTTGCATTCCTAAACTAATGCTGGGGGTGAGAGCAACGGTGGGCCAATACAATATTATACAATATCTAACCGATATCAGGTAAAGTATTGGTCCTATTTCTGGGTGAAGCTGTGTTACTTTTTATCAGAGGCATAACCCAATACTATAATTTGTATAGTATTCTAGTGTTTGGTGCTGAGCCCAATTTCATCTTTCACTTGACCATTCATGCCGATACATTCACATGTTACTGTAATTGCTCTTCCAATAATGCAATTGACAGTGCTCATTATGGTAGCCCAGAGGGAGTTACAATAATATACAGTACCATCCAAAAATTTGAGTGCAGGCCTATCGGTAGCTTGCTGGGGATTTGAAAACCTGGCAAGGTTTCACAGACCACTGTGATGATGAGGGTGGTCAGCAGCTACATAACCCAACTGCCCTGATTAGAAGGCTGTTAGTGCAGTGGATACTTGAGCATCCATAATCCAACACTCCTTGTTGTCGGTGCCACCCCCTCATCATTGGTACCACCCCCTTGTCATTGGCACCACCTCCTTGTCATCGGTGTCACCCCCTCATCACTGGTACAAACCCCTCTTTGTCAGTACCACCCCCTTGTCATCGGCACCACCCCCTTGTTGTCGGCACCACCTCCTTGTTGTCGGTGCCACCCCCTAGTGTAGTGTTATTGGTTGAAAAATAATGATACATTGTAGTGTTATTTTTTCATGACAATATCAGCGATAACATTTCAGTTCTGGAAATTTTTTTTATAATTATCTTAAGTTGGGGACTAACTAGATACAGTTACAATACAATCAATTTTTTCTCAGAGACCAACTGTGTTATTGGGGATCCAAGAAAATTTGCCAATACTGATATTTATTGATAAAGTATCTAAAAAAAGATACACTACACTAAATTAACAATAAGAGTAGCTGTAGTGGCCCACCGTTGGTGAGAGTAGCACTAAGAAAAAATAAAGAAAAGTTGTGGCTATTCTCTTCTTCAAAGTCTTAGTAGTGCTTATTGTTAATATCTGAGGAACTCAACTGATGATTAGGAGAGAGGAGGGAGGTGTAGAGGTATGTAGTTATGATGTGTATGATTGGTTGAGGACTTTTTTCAAAGGACTAGTTAGAGGAATTATCCAAAGGACTGATGCAAGGACAATTGAGGACTAAAAGACTTGTTGGAGGACAGTTTGAGGAAATTTAGAGGACAGTTAGAGGACTAAAGGACTTGTTGGAGGACAGTTAGAGGACAATGCAGTATAATAATGTGTGTGTCTAATATGATGATGGTATAGTATCTGTATGTTATCTGCTAGTGAGTACCTGGAACAACAAAGGATGGATGGGCTATTTATAATGAACAAGGCAGAAAATATGAGCACCATAATCAATTGTTCATGGTAAGCATGTGTACTTGTAAGTTATAACTACTTCTCATCATGGTTGTTTCTTTCTAGTTGTGTGTACTCTTATCCTGTTACTAGGTTGGTTGATCATGTTGTGTGCTTTGATCCATGTGTGTTTTGTGTATGGATTGGTCTGACCTCTTCATGTGTAGCTGAGCCTGTAATGTTATGTAATTGAGGGTTGTTGTTGTTGTTCTGGTTGTCCAATTTTTTCTGGTACTTGAGGTGGCTATAACTTGGTAACTAGTGGGATTCTGAGGTTGGTGTGAGTGAGTGACCTAGGGTGAAATTGGGTGTAGATTCTAATTCTGTAATAATATTATATGATATGTTGCTCCTTGAGTTTTTTTATAGTTATTTATTGATTAATAGTTGAAAATTAGAATCACCACAACAGGAGGAATGGGGAACTTTTTGGAGTATCCTCACCTGCAAACCTCCCTCCCCCCCCAATTTTTTTTGGACATTTTTTGGCTGACTGTCCAGACTAAAAAAAAATTGTTCTGGTTATTGATGTCCGCAACTGTGGCTTTTTATCTGCATATATTGCATATTCAATCTACAACACATATTACACACCTGTCATGAGCTCAAGAGACCACCTCATTTAGCTCAGATCAATCTTGATTGTCCATACAACACCCTCACTATGGACTCAGTAAGATACCCTGTCTCCTCATCTGTAGTCTCCTACTTACTCTTGACATCTCCAACTATCAATTCATAACCAACAGCAACCTACCCAACCCAAACACCAACATCAAGATGTACTCCAAGAAAGCCAACACTTTGAAAAGCTTCGTGCCTACACATATGCTGAAGAGCAGCATATTGAAGATTTTGAAGAAATATTGAAAGCCGTTGGAAGTAAGTCATACCATTTGATTAATGATTACCAGAAAATAAGCACTAGCTCACATTTCTTGGTACTCCTTATCACTTCTAAAGTGCCAAGACTGAAAAATCATCATGACAACCTGGAAAAGATCCTTTGACTGAAGCAATTACAAGAAACAGATCAGAAAGCAGTCATCTCACAGTGGCAAAATTTTTACCAAGGGTACCTAGGCTTGTTTGACAAGCTCAAGGAGATTATCAGGCTCACTGATGATGATAATGAGAATGAAATCCAACAACTCATTGAGCTTGCTCACTTCAAGTGATACCCCACAGAGAAAGACTTGCCTGAAAAGTCACAAAAAGTAAAGCTCATCAGAATAGTAAGATCTCCTCCATCTCTCTCTCACTCAATATTCACATCAATCTGAGTCTCCTCCTTCCAACTCAACCTACTCTTGATATCTCCAACAACATGACTTCTTACCTTCCAACTGTGAACAATTGAATCACAGCAGCAAAATTTTCACCCCAAAGATTGTAAACGCTTTGCAAAGCACCACTCTTACAAGGGGGCTATGTTTGCCAAATCAGTATTGTCAATTTTTGAGACTGTTGGAATTGAGTGAATCCTTTTGATGGGTTTCAAGCTAAACCAACTGATATCCTCTGGCAACCATGACAACTTTCAAAGCCAAAAGGCTGCAAGAGTACCTTGGAGGTCTAGAAACAATATTTGAACTGAAGCCAAACGACACAACCAAAGATGATCTCATCTTGCAATGGCAAATTTTTTACAAAAGTGGCAAAGACTCCCTTGTGAAGCTGAAGGAGATGCTAGAACTCAACAAAAAACATGATTAGGAGAAAATAAAGCATCTCATACGGCTTGCTCACTTCAAGTGGTTCTTCAAAAAGGAAGACCACTCTGAAATTTTGGAAGAGAAGATGCTTGATGCACTAGTGATATTCTCTCTCTCTCTCATCTTGGTTGTATACTCCCAGCTCAACCAACTAAATGCATACCTTCCAACAGTCAGAAACCTACTGAATTTGACCGCTTCCAGCAGCTAAATTATGCTGTGGAAGAAGATGAAGACATCGCCAAAGAATTTTTACTACTTCTGGAGGCTGCTGGAGGTCAGTGATTCCATTGAATTAGCCGCAAGCTCCTAAGTAACAGCTGATAATCTTTGACCCCCCTGACAAATTCCGAAATGGGAAAGCTGAGAAAGTACCACAATGACCTGGAAAATTTTCTTGGAGTCAAGAAGTTTGGCATGAAATGGCAAGCAGCAATCCTTGCGGCATCATGGTCCTATTTCTACCAAGGGCGTCAAGGATCCTTTGCCCTGCTCAAAAGTAGAATCACACACAACAATGAAGATCATGAGTCTGTCACAAAACTCATCCAACTTTCTTTCTTCAAGCATTTCCCCACAAAAGAACACAACTTTGAAAACTTGGAGGACACCATGCTTCACACAATTGTGGGTTTCAAATTCACACCCCAAAAAAATCCAGACTGGTGAATTGGCCAAGTTGTCTGTTGAGAATGTCCAGCGTGGTTTTGAAATACCATATGTATCTTACAAATCCATTTTCTCACCATCCCTAGAGACCCTCAACAATTATGCAAAAACATAGGAATCCACTGAATATTAGGCACCCTACACTGAGATCGTTGGCGCAACAATGTCCGGCAAAACTTGGCTAATCATGGAGTTGGCTCAAAGTTTCTGTGTAGTTTATATCTGTTTGCAACCTGCTCTCTTGACCGGTGTGGTGAGACCAATTTTATCCTCACAACAGTTAACCATCTCAAGAAGTAGAAAAATATAGTTATTATAACATAATTAGTGTCTACACCCCAGTTATAATAGGTAATTCCCTTATAGCATTCAGAAATTCCTCCTGCATCACAATATATCATTACTCTACTGCTATAGAAGCTTGTACAAAGTAATATCTCATAGCTAGAGCAGAAACACCCCCTCACTGTACCAGGATCTGGACATCACAGCTCTCAGTCATCAATCTCTCAGGACAGATCCACCCACATCAGTACCTCAGAACAGTTTCTTTCAGTCATCAGTATCTCAGAACAGCTTCTCTCAGCCATCAGTATCTCAGAACAGTTTCTCTCAGCCATCAGTATCTCAGAAGCAGCTCCTCTCATTAATCAATCTCTCAGAAGCAGCTCCTCTCACACCAATCCTTCAGGGCAGCTCCCCCCACCCCAACTTGGACAACATAAATCAAATCCCAGTAGAACTTGTACAGCCTCAGAGCAGCACCTCTCACATCAAATTGGACAACATAAATCAAACTCCAGCTGATCATATCCAATTTAGAAGCTGTCCCACAAAATACCTTATTTCTTAGTTACACCAGTCTCACAACTCACATAAGTTCACATAATATATTTGAA
>LUKR01002057.1:0-10617 GCA_019395275.1 Puccinia brachypodii
GAGCTGACTTGAGCTGATAGTGGAGCTGACTCGAGCTGACTGTGGAAAGCTCAATTGAGCTGAATGTGGAGATTTGGCTTGAGTTGACTTGAGCTGACTTGGGCTGAATGTGGAGAGCTGACTTGAGCTGATTGTAGGTGCAAGAGCTGGTTTGAGATGGGTTGATGCAAACCATTCATTTTGGATGAACCTATGGTGTTGAAAAATTCAAATATAAAATCTGTGGTCATTGTATAAAGACATTTCTCCCAGGTGAAGTTGTAATTAGGAGATTTGTTTTTCCTGGCTGAGACCATCTGAGCCAGCTCAGGCTAGAATCCGGTTTCAAACCAAAGATGCTGCCACTGGTATCTTTGGTTTGGAACCAAGTTATTGGGTGTACAAAACTCTAATCGACTGTTGTAAATACTCTTTGATATACCTCCACCATGGTTATAACTCTCCATGTGCTTACGGTATAAACACAGGTATAGATCACTACAATAGGATTAGGAGCCAAGGACGGTGGGGTGAATCCTGAAGTGACTACAAGTGTCCTGAAGTGACAACAAGTGTCCTCGATTCAATGACAAGGTTCCTGAGATGTTGATGATGGTCCCAAGATGTCAATGATGGTCCTCAGTCAATGGTGACAAGGTTTTTTGAGATTTTGATGATGTTCCCAAGTAGATGACAACAAGGTTCCTGAAATGACATGAATGGTTCTGATCCAACAACAAGGGTTCAAATGATATATTAAGGCCATTGCAGCAGCTGTGAGGATTGAGAGAGACCAACGGTGTTGAGGTGAGGTGATCAAGGGCGTAAAGATGAAGGGACTGGGGACAGCAAGATGGAAAGACCAATAAAGGTCTGGTGAACAGAACAAGGAATGACACGCAGGCAGGTTGAGAGACAGCTACTCCCTGGCAGACCATGTTAACTGCCAACGTTTGCATCCAAAGAGGAAAAGGGTTGAGGTGACAAAAAAACAGCGGCACAAGTGTGTTTGACTGTTAATTGTGATGAGTTTTTTTTGGGGGGCTCTGAGAGCCAAGGATGAAGAGAACGACCAGAAAAGGAGAACTCTGAGAGAAACTCAGAAGGAAAAAAAAGGTCGAGAAGCTGCTAACTGGCGTGGCGGAAAAGCACTCCTGCTACAAGGGGTTGTATCCAATAGAGACCCTAGGAAACTATGCACAGAGAACAGATGGAGTGTATTCCAATGATGAAAGGCTATTTGTAAGCTATTACAACTAGGGGCGGAGTTGTGGGACATCTGGAGAAGCACTACAAGCAATGAAGAAAGGGGAAAGAAAGAGTGACAGAGAAGTGAAAATTTCAACAGGTTCCCTCAACAATTTAGCGGGTGTTAACGGACTTTATCCACTGACACCAATGTTTTGGGGACATGCGGGTTCTATCAACGCTCAGGTGAACGTTGGAACGATATTGCTCCTCCAAAGGACCTGTGGACGTTGGAAAACGAGGTATCTGTCTTCTGGACGATTTACAAAACTATTCGGAGGACATTCAGAGTCCAATTGGTGAGTAAACCTTGCTCCTCGCCACGCCCGTCTATCTAACGATGGGCCAGACACCAAGTATCCTTCGAACGGTACAAAAAACTGGTTGGAGGACATTCACAATCAGAGGCGAGGGCAAGTTGGCTGCGATGTTGTGCCAACATCCGGAGGGCAAGACTTTCCCAAATTTCAAGACCTTGCTAATGCTACCTTTGAGGCTTCGGGACCTCAGACAATGTTCAGGAAAAATAAATAAATAGACAAGCAACTTATCAAAAAATAAAAATAAAAAATGGATGCTCAATGATGTCGTTTGATATATGCAAAAGTGCGCTCGGAACGTATGGGCAGATTTTGCAACGGTTAGTTCAATGATTTCATGACTAGAATCGAATCTACAGATACAGCGTGTTCGTGTTGCCGTGTGGGCGATGGTTTTTGATTCATTGCATAAGAACCCTGCCCCCACGAATGTTCTGCTAACAACTTGAGACTATGATCTCGACGTTGCTCGACGCCGATCAAGCCTTCCCAATTGGGGTCCTCTGAACATCGTCATAGTAGTGGCTCATCTGGGGACTGGTTGCTGAACGTCAAGCAACCCTCCCAGCTTCCTGTTCCCTGGACATGGACTATTGGTTTCAACTTCGTGTCAACGTTCGCCCCAATGCAAAGTTCGATTGGCGCCATAACCTCTGAGCGTCATCCTCGGAACGTCGACTTGGGCTGTGGTGTACTGACTGATGGGGTTCTCGTACTATGAGGTGGTGTCCAGATCCAAGTCTCTCAATACCAGTACCAGAAAAATCAGGATATGAGAAACCCCGATCGATTGAGCCAGGCGGGTGGGAGATGGTACAAGCGGGGTGCGAGGATCGGTTGAGCAAGGCCAACAGGAAGAGAAAAAAGCTTGAACAAAACTTTGATATTTCATATGAACTATTAAACAGGAAGTAGGGAGAGGAACTCTTGAGTGAATCGAGAAACAGTGACATATGAAAGAAGAGACATGAATGAGAGGGTTTCTATTTTTTCTCCTTCATCTATATATATTTTTATTATTGAATGATAGTAAGACCAATGTATAGTAATCACGTGGGATCTTGATGAGCATTTCGCGAACATCCGACGAGAAGAGAAGAAAGAAGGCCAGGGTGGCCATACATGTAGCGCGAATCAGTGTTACATTTTGTACAGGGATCCTTTCCCTCTATTTCTCTCTCACTGACGATGATGGCGATCTCGATCAAAGGTTATATACTTTAGGCTTCAGTTTCTTCATCTTCCTCTTCTTCTTCACCACTCTCCTCTTCATCGTCCATATCCATCGTCTCATCTCCTAGGATGACATCTTCATCGTCATCACTGCATCAAGAATCCTAGTCAGCTCTCTCTCTCTCGCCAGAAGGAGGGATGTCAATCACGATCGTGTTTGGGATGATCTTGGCTTACTCGTCTTCATCGGCAGCATCGGCTTCTGCCTTACTGAAATCTATCTTCTTTCCGCGCGTTCGTGAGCCAGAGATAATATTACTGGGATCAATTTCAGCGAGATCATCTGAGGGGGATGGGAAGCATGCACAGCATTGTAAATCGCGCACAGTTAAATCGAAGTAATCAATAAGCAGTTTCGAGAGACAGAGAATCAATCTTCTCAAGGCTTACCAATCTCGTCATTATCATCTTCAATATCCATCGAACCACCAGCCGTGGGATCGGCCGCGGGTTTGCTCCTGATAGAATGGAGTATATTACATGGGAGATAAGTCGTTTGAGGAAGATGGGGATGTGAGGGGATCGATAGACGAGACTGTACCCACTTTTTGTTGCTGTCGGGGGTAGGGTTGGCAGGGGCATCGCCAGCGCGTTTCAAAGGGTTGGTAGCTTGAGCGTCAGACATTGTTATCGATGCAGTGCGAGTAGCGAAGGGGATGATAGTCTTTTGTTGTCGCGTGGAGCTGGCTGGTTGTCGGTGTATGCACTGGGTGGTCAACAGCAGGAAGCTAGGCGGGGGGGAGGCTGACCAAGCCCAAGGCTCCCTCGCCAAACGGTTTTCTCCTCTTTTGGACATCCCCTGCGCACCGGGTTTCGGACTTCAATCGGCCTGCGATCATCGCGTCATCCGGGCGGGGGCATCCGGCTTGTGCATATGCAAAATGAGAAACTGAGAAACTTCTATCGGCCGCTTGGATGGTCTTTGGTCTATCCACTAAGCCTTCTGGGACTCAAAGGGATACATAGAGCAGAGGGCCAGGTACTCCTGCCTGGCCCCCTTCCCGTCCGCAATCAGGATGCGGGAGTCTATCCTTGTAGCGCCACAGCATCGGCGCTGTTTGTGTACTCCCGTACTGGTTCGGTATCATTTGATACCTAGGGAGTCCTGGAACCTTGGTCAGTCACGACCCTGTTCCCGAGACTCCCGAGTGTGGGTTGGTGGGGTGAGAGAGCCCGGGTAGTGGCAGGTAGCACACGAACCGGCGAGGCGCATCTCGCAGACTCCGGTTGGGAGCATTTGTCCGGCTTCCGAAGAGCCCGGGACGGTACTGCCGACGGAGAACGCTCGAGAACGCCGAAACTCACCCCGGAGCAGGAGGACACACCGGTTGAGTAGAGCCGAAGCTCGACCCATCCCTCCGGGCGTCTAGCTCGGAGCCTAGCTCGGCTATACTCCTGATATTCCCCACACTCGTGCTGGCGGTGAAGCAAACGGGCCTGAAAACGGGATTATTTGGATTACTCGCTCCAGGCTAACTCTAGATTCTTTAATAGCTCTAAGGTGGTAACAACTTCATTCTCGGGGTAGACTCTGAGATACAGCTTATAGCAATTAGAAGTCCATCTCCCAAGTTTATAGATTTCCTCTACGGGAACTCCCACCGCGTGCCGTAACGAGGCGCCTCCAACGCGGAATGAGTGGCCCGTCAAGTCGGGGAACCCTAGCCGATTCCACGAAGAGGAGAGGACTTTCCTTAAGGCTGATTTGGTCAGGTGTCTCCTTTTAGAGTCGTTGCCATATCCGAAAAGCGATGTGTCTTCTTTCTTTGCTTCATCAATCCTTCTCCTAACTGCCATTACGGGGCACAACATATGATTCAAGCTATGGAGGGTGATCACCTGAGCGCTCCCTGGAGCGCACGTCTTGGCTCCTCTGACCGTTAGTTCGACGACCGTTCCTGTTGGTAATTCGGTGAATCTAGCGTCTGAGGTAAGTAAAGAGGCGGTTCTTTGGAGGGGCCCCTCAGCGTGGTCGTAAGTGACCTCTGCCAGCCTAGCCATTCCCCAGAACGCCACTATGGCCAAGTCTAAAACAGCCGTGTCTAGATCGCTTCCTGAAACCAAGTGATTGGTTAAGGCGACTAGTTGAGCTACGGTTACTGGGGCCTTTACAGCTCTGGGGGGGACTTCAGCGTCGGCGTGAGCCGAGGCGCGGAGGAGTACTGCTACTCTTGCTCTAGATTCTGTCGGGTATTCGGCTGCGTGGTATAGATGCCAGGCTTGGATGCCGTAGAGATATTTTGCAAGAGTTTTGGAACTCACGTCTTGAGTGTCGAGTTCGTCTGTGTTTTTGCCCGCCCAGTAGCAGAATCTATAGAGGTCGCCTGCGGTAGCTGGGAGAGTGAATGGTGTCTCTTTGACTGCGAGCTTGAATCTGACGAACTTCCGAGCGGCCGCGTTATAGCTAAGAAGGGTGTTCCATTTGTAACCCCTTAGGAAGTGGATGTCTAGCGGACTAGGATCTCTTATTTGGTTTCCGTTTGACAAGAATGTCTTTATCTTACTAATATCTAGCATGCTGTCACTTGGACTTCTGGAATTGAGTGTTTGGAAATGGTGGTATAGATTGCAAAGGAGTAGGGGGGATAGTTGGTTGATAAGAGCGTTGCGAGGGAAGGGTGATAGACTAATTACAAGTTTCATTTGTGACAAGTTTCGGAATGCCTTTTGTTTCTTACCTGTTACAGTCTAAACTACTAGCTTGGAACACCAGCAGTTCAAGATCTTCTGGGAGGTCTACCACTATCTGGTTCTTCAGCTGGTGTTCCGATCTATCGCCTCTTGAGAGGGCGTCGGCTCTGTTTTCTTTTGACGTGACTCTTCTTGCGACTAAATCTATTTGCATCTCCAAGAGGACGCTTTGAATTTTCTTCCATTCCTCATTAACATGGACGTCTCTTGACTTCCTATTTTTCACGGCCTCTTCTGAAGTAGTGTTATCTGTCCAAACAATTAACGTCTTCCCTTTCCGTATGTCTAGCTTCTTCATCATTAGGAGTCCGATTCTTATCGCGGCTGTTTCCATCCAAGCTATGCCACGTCTGGGTAGTGTACCTCCGTTCCAACCGGGTCTAGCTTTAAATTGGGCCCAGCGCTTACCAATCAACACTCCTATACCGTAGTTGGTTGACGCGTCCCCCACCCACCCAATTTTGGTTGGGTCTGGGTTCGCAATTAGTCTCGTCCGGTCGAATACCAGCAGGGACTTCCTCCAATACTCTAAGTCTTGTCTGACATCCAGCGGAATTGGTCGCGGGACTTGTCGGTGGACCCAGTCGTTCATCATCCTGTAAAGACTGCATAGGTAGCACCGGAGTTGAGGAAGTATGTACGAGACGTGATTCAATCGACCCGCCATTATTTCGATTTGTTTGAATGTTAATACTTCATTTTCTGTTAGGATTTCTGTTATCTGTTTGATCCGTGCTTGCGTCTTTTCTTCCGGGAGCCGCACTGTCCTTTCCGATGCGTTCCATATAAAACCTATGTATTTTTGTTCAATTTTGAATGGTGAGATTTTTGTTGGGTTTGTTTTCACTCCTAATTCATTAGATCGAGATACGATGTCGTCCATCTCTACTACTGAAGTTAACTCTTTGACGAACAGGTTGTCGTCGACCCATCTGAATACCGTGATGAGGTCGAATTCTGCTAGCATAATCTGCTTCCACGCGTCTGCGGGCCTGCCAAAAGATCCACATCCCGCCACGCCGCCGAAGGCAATTCTTGTGTCCACGATTATTTGGTTGTCGAAATTTTGCAACATGAGGTAAGGCCATTGGTTCGGTGCTGTGGGGATTTGCCGGTAGGCTTTTTCCCAGTCAAAGATGGCTAGGAGTGCGGGTTCCTTCCTATTTCTTAGGAATTTTGCTACCGCTTTGAAATCATCCCACGTGGTGTCGAAGTCGTTCTTGTTCACAAATGAGTTCACCGATGGTATGCCTTTCTTCCGGTGCGGGAATGATAGGTCGTTGATTGCTCTTAGTGAGCCATTACCGTTTACCACGGCTCCTAGTGGGTTAGTTCTAAAGAAGCCAAACCTTTCGTGGACCTGGTTTGCCGTATATGGGCCAAACATTCTTCCTGCTGCTATTTCCTTTTGAATCGACTCTTCTATTTTCGGTCGGGCTTGCAGCGCTGAACTGTGATTAGGTGGCGCGTAGAAAGGTAACTCTGGTCCAAGATTGTGTTCTGGTATACCTTGATGGAATCCGTTTATGAACCCGTCGATCACATCCGGAAAGGACTCAATTAGTCCTGTTCTCCTCAGGGCTTCCTCCCACATCGGGATGTTCATATCACATTTCACTTCCTCCGGCCAAATGACTTTTGCTACTCTTTTTGATTGAGAGTCATCTTCTATGTTCTTCTCTGTCTCACCTGGATTTCTGCTCTTCCGTTTCACCCTGTAGAAAGGTAGAACCTTTGGTCAGGATTCATTTATCACCTCTGCTTGGCGCGTTGGGAATATTTCTAAATTTATTTATTTAATTTCACTTTACTATTTTTATTGTAATTACAATTTTTATTGGGTTCTACGGTTGGTTTAAAGGCACTTGGGGGACGGAGTAAGTTTAATAGGAACAAAAAGGACAGGATTGGGGGGCATGGGGAAATATTTCTTTGGATCTAGTTGGGGATAGGGGGGGGGGGGGATGATTTATGTGTAGTGGCTAGGGTTACCTACTTCCTGTTTCCTTCTCCGTTTTGGAATCTGCCACCACTCTGTGCCTGGCCTCCTGAGTGGTTGGGATTGAAATTTCTCCCTTGGTACCCTGAACTTCTTCTATTCTCGCGCGGTTTGGCTGGGAGGGGGTTTGACTGGTAGGAGTTTGTCTGGGCTGGGTTAGCTGAATTCTTTGGCTGGTGGTTGCTGGTGGTCGTGGTCGCCTTTTTGGTGCCCGTGTGTGGGTCCCAGGACGCTCGGATTCCTCCAATCGCATAGGGGTTGACTTCTTTGAAAACGAGTTCGTCGTACCTTCTTGCCTCCGCGTATGCGGTGTCGTACACTTCTTCTCGGAAGATTGAGATATCGGAGAAGGACTTGACTCCGTTCTTCACGACGCGGTGTGCAAATGCATTCGCCCTGATCCTGATATCGTATCGCAAGGCGACCATGAATCCGTCTTTCCTCAAGATCTTGTCGGCGTTAGCTTTGTGGAGGACGATCCACTCGCCGAGAGTCTCGTACTTATAGACGTCTCTCATTGTGGTCTAGTCGGGAGGAAACAGTCTCAGTTTTTTTTTTTTTTTTTTTTTTTTTTTTTTTTTTTACTTACAGTAAATTCTGCATAGTTTAAACTCCAGTCACTGTAGCTCATACACCACTCGCTTGGGTATGGGAGTCCGGTGTATCGGAGTCCTTTCTCCGTGGAGTTCTCATCTGTCTTTGGCCTCTTCTCTGCGTGGTACGCTAGGGCTGCGTCTTGCCACGCTTTGTTGAAAATCGTCAACGGCAGGGGTCCCTTGAGTTCTAGGATGTTCTTGTCAAAGAACGGGGTGAAACCTACGTCGTCGTGGGAGTTAGCGTCTCCCCAATTGAAATTTGTCCCTCCTGCCACGGTGTTCTTCTTGCCGATTCTTCCTTCTGCTTGCTGTCGATCGTTATGTTGTTCGTGTAGCGTTTGGGGTGAGTCTTTACCCGTCATTAATGTCGCGTATATGTTGTAGAGCATGTCTGCTCTCTTCTTGTCGCCTTCCGCTTCCGCTTTGAGCGCGTTTCCGAGTATGGCTGTGGTCTGTTCGCCTTTTGCCGTTTCTCGCTCTTTCTCTGCATCGCGTTTCAAGGTTGCGTTTGTTGCTATGGTCCTCTCCATGTGCGCTTTTTCTACATCGACTGTTTTTTCCCAAGTTAGTGATGGGTTGTCCTTGATTTCTTGTTTTATTGCTAGTGTGTCAACTCACTTGTTTTTACACCTAATATCGCTGCAAGGTCTTTAGCCTGCTTTGCGGGTTGGCGGTGTTTTTCGGCACTGGTCGCTACCTCGTCTAGGGATAACGGGTGCTTGAGGGTCGCGCTTGGCGGGTTTGCTGGTTTCAACGTCGTTGGATGGCTTGCGCTACTTGTTGGTGCTTTTGCCGTAGACGGGTTTTTGGATTTTGGAGGGATTGGGTTTTGATTTGTAGTGGATGGGGGGGGGGGTTTCCTTGACTAAGGGTGGATTGGGTTGGGATTGGAGGATTACTAATCGGATTTGGGTTATCCGCGGCTGGATTTTCTGTGTTTTCTCTTGCGAGATTCGCGCTATTGCGTTTCATCAGCTCTGCGGCGGTTTGAAGGTTATTATTAGGGTTTGTAGACATTGTATCAATTCTATTGGGTTTCTGATCAACTGGGTTATTAAATCTATAATATAAAGAGAAAAACTGAGGGTGATTCCTCGAGATGACGTAAAGGAACTACTCGAGAGGGGACGGAAACTGGAGAAGGCGAGAATGGTTAACGGAGGATTCCAGGGGGGAAGAAAGGGCTGGGGGAATGAGTAGCACCCCGTTCTTCATGTCTTAGGAAGGAGACGGCCACATAGCCTGGCACTCCTGTATTCTAGTCAGGTAAGACCGGCTGAGAGGCTTGCCATCCCGCGTGGGTGGCCCGGCCACGTGGCCTATATTAGCAATGACGGTGGCGCCGTGGACGACGCTAACCTGCGTTATTCTTTGGAAAGCTACCATCAAGCCACGCTGGGCACAATCCCAAGTCCCGCGTGGCCGAGCGCCGCGGGGGCTTGGGAGTGTGCCCAGGGGGCTTCCATTCTCTCTCCTGTTCGGGAGGTAAGGGGTGGAGGGGCGTCCCCGGCCTCTCGGTCGGGTGACTGCCCCCCTAGAGACGCAGGATGGCGCGGGCCGGTGGCCTCTCATTCTCTAGTCATCTGACACAGAGCGGTGTTGGCGAACTCGGATCACCCCCTTCAGGGCGGGTCCGTGTAATGCTCTTCCGCTGATTGGCTTCTCCGGGGGCTACTGTAACGTTGCCCCCCAAAGACGCCGTGTGAGGGTCGGGGGAAATGTTCCCCCTTTTTCTTTTGAGTTGTGGGACTACTTGTGCAAGATCAAAGGGGAACACTCCCAAGCAGCACTACAAAAGCAATTGGATCACATTTTGTAGATGTGCAATAACATCACATTTGCAAATGCAATGTCATTGTGCATTTGTAAAATGTGATCCAATGGTTTCACTATAAGTGAAAGGGATTCAATCACATTTTAGATATGCTTGGTAACATCGCATTCACGGATGCAATGTAATTGCGCATCTACAAAATATGATTGAATTGCTTTTGTAGTGCAGAGTGACAAAGAGAAGAAAACAATCTAGGAGGGGGGAATTGGTGCTAGCCCCATCTACTCTGGCTCTGGAGGAGCCTGAGCCCTTGCGGTGAACCCCCCTACTCCGCACAAAGCGTACATTTCTCTGTCTGGATCAAGAACTTGTTGTGGTGTTTATCAATTTCTGTGTTTCAATTGCTTAAGCAACATCTTGGTTTCTGCTACCTCAGCCTCTAAATACGGTCTAATGTATAACTTGAAACAATTGGAAAGCCATCTGCCTAGGAGGCAGATTTCCTCATTAGGGACTCCCATTGCTGAGCAAAGGGATGCACCACCTACCCAGAAAGAGTGACCGGACAGGCTTGGAGGTTGCCCTCCACCCAGACCCTCTTGACAGACTTTACCACTTCATCCCTGGTGAGCTGGTGTCTTTCACCAGGGAAGTTTGCTCAGCACTCACGTGCAAGTGCCCTCAAGCCTGGCCTTTAGGAACCCTGTCAGATGTTATACCCAACCTTGTCCCAAGTCATGCTTCATTTAATACTCAAGTGATGCTGGATTGTTTCTC
>LUKR01002060.1:0-10616 GCA_019395275.1 Puccinia brachypodii
GCCTCCCCAGAGTGGACTTGTGTTAAGTTAGGGACCTGTTAGACTTGAGAAGAAAGGGGGCAATCTTTTTGCACTTCTTAAAAAACACATTGAGGATTGATTGCACAAACTTCATAAAAATAATAAAACAAATAGGGCTACAGAAGAAAAGGGGTATATAGATACAATTGACTTGCAGACCTTACTACCTTCTGATAAACAGAAACTTTCCAAAAACCCAGGGTTTTGGAAGAAAGTGAGGTCCCAGACAGACAAGTCAAACTGAACTTTGAACCTGGTGTACTGTTTGGGTGGAAGGCCCAACCATCACACCAGGTTGTTGTTTAGATCTTACGCAGAGTTGACTCAATTCACAACTATCCATCACCCTGGTAGGGGTGGTCAGTGCACATCTTCCAATTCCAATCCCCTTTCCCACTTGCCCTATTTTGAAACAAGATAGACCAGGGGATCAGAATTGAATGACACCCAGTTGTATGCCTTAAGGACCGCGTGGTATATGCTGGAAGAAGAAAAAAAAAGAAAAAAAGAAAAAACATTCACACAAGGACAGCACTCCAAACTGAACTGAATTGCTTGGTGAAGAAGAACAAATATATATATACAAAAGTGCTATAGACCAACAAAGATAATGTGTGCTCCGTAACTAAGAAGACAAGACTGCTGCACAAGTGCAACCCCCATGTAAACAGGATTAAAGGCTTCAACTCATGGAACAATATTAAATAGTCTATCTTCCCCACTTGTAACGGTAAGTCTGCAATAATTATAGTTATTATCCTTTTTTGATACAAAAAGGGTTGTGAACTGCACAGAGACACCTGACAAAGCGGGGTATAACTTACTTATAATGAAAACAACAGTCATTCAATTCAAAACATTAAGTCATCAACCAAGGCTCCATCAGTTGCTGAACAGACCCTGACATGAGACTCTCTTATAGTATAGCAGAACTCAAAAATCGGACCGGCCGGGCTCATGAATGGTCCGTCCTGCTCAAATAGAATTCACCGGTGCGCGCGTGCAACTCCGAAACATCGACTCGGCCTTCTTATTCATGCGTTGTACTTTTTCCTATCTTGTATCAGGGGATCGGACACTAGGACCACGAAAACCACCACCAGCGCCATGGCATCGAGTTCCAAGGCCGAGTCAAGCCAAGAGCGGATCGTCATACCACTGGCTACAGACGAACGGTGCTGGTTCAAATGCAGACAATCCAATGCAGGAAGGTAGTTCTCTTCTTATCATCATCTTGGGTTTGCTCCATAAAAGCTGATGACTGTTCGGCACCTCCTCTGGCTACAGACTGCGGGGACAGGAACCGATGTGTTCGCTCTTCTGTTATTACTCGAATCAGCTTCCCTCACTCATAAACGACCCGACGAACGCCCTCCAAAAATCGCGAGAATCGACAAGCACTACTCTCACAAAAAACAAGACAAGCGAGCCGGAGTCATCAGAAGAGGATCTATGGAGCGACCTTATTCGGAAATATACGTTCAAGTCTTTGGAAGGCAAATATCTCTATTTCGCAACTGGTAAACCGGCTATCATTCGCCATCTTCAATCAATGCGTCAACTCGGCTCGGTCGAACATGATTGGCTAGTCCAGAACTTTAAAGAACAACAACAAGAAGCACAAGAAGAACAAGCACAGAATCCGGGGAGTTCCTCTGGACAGAATCAGGATAAATCGGCTCGTGCTTTGGCGATCAATCAGAAACAGTATAATCATGATCAGTCTCATCGCGGGTTGTTCGTCTTGGCTTATCGTAAAGAGTTAGTCTAAAAAATCCCGAGCTTACCCATATTATATTCATTCCTCCTCAAATATTTGGAGTTTTTTATGTATATATATATATAAACCTGATTGTCTTTCGACAGTTATGAAAGTGTGATCAATATAGCCCATACAATCGCCAGTGGATTTGCGAGCATCGAAGGACATATGAGGAAAATATACGGACCTAGTTACAAGATCCTACAGAAATTACCGTCTTCAATCGATCAATTAGTCAACACCAATCGTAATAATAATGGGACGGAGAACGAAGGAGTGCCGGGTCAATTCGCTTTGGTCTATAGATTGTTCAGTCAACCTTTGTTTTCTAACTCGCTCACGCTTATCGATCGATCCTTTCAGAGCTTGTCGGAAGTCTTGAATAGGTTGAATACTAAATACACCTCCAGGTTCGATAGTAGTAATAATGATAATGGGCGGAAATCTGGCGGTCCTCCTCCTCCGACTGTACCCCCTCAATCACCTCCTTCTTGAACGCCAAACTTGATGTTTTAGGCTTTATTATCTCATCCTCATCTCGTTTATGTAAACTAATTTATTTTTTTCTTTTCTTTTTCTCTCTTCTCATCTCTTTCATGGCATAAATGACCTCAAAAACGAAACTGGTGTCTATTGAACCTTCTCGTGGGTAGACCCAGTCCAATTTTTTTTTTTTTCCCCAACGATACTGTTGTGGTCTTGCCGTGGTTTGACAAATCTGTCTGATAACCTCCATGTGCAATATCTTAACTGAATGAGTCATTGTGAGCAGAGGCCCGTGTCCGCGGTTTTCTTTAACATTGCAACATGATCGATTTCCCCCCGCCGGTACCTGCGAAAGGGTCCATGCAACTTTGAACATGTTGTGGAGACAGTAGTTCGGTGGCTGCTGTCACCGAACTGAACCCATCCCGGACCCCCGCCTACGAATGAGACACAAACAATGGACTCTCGTTGGAGAGGGTTCCGTCAAGCGCGTAAAGTGGCTACGAGATGCTCATCTCATTTTTGTCCATGGGAACGTTATAAGTCGTACTTGCAAGTAGTGCACATAGTCCCTTTGAAAGATCCGCTAGACCCCCCTCGCGACTTCTTTCGATAATGTCCACTGTCGGCGAGTGTATCTAAACGGGTCTGGACAGCCGTTTCACCAACTCCTACCCTCAAATCAACATTATCCCCCAATATCCACGCTTCATAGTGCAAGATGCAAGCACCTTCACCTTCATCACCCTGATGGTGTGGTTGAAAATGTCTGCAAGTCTCACAGATGGTTATATCATGAAACAAGATGTGGACTATGTCAAAGGCTCTCTTGAGGTTTCCATCGCGGACGGAAAGGTCACCTACCGCTTCATGAGGAATACGCACGACCAGGCCTCTGAGACGCTGTTTGCACTGAGCTCGGTCAGTTCTTTTTTCTTTCACTTGTAACATTGTAACATGAAGTGATTGCGGCCACCTGTCTATTTACCAACAAAAAACAATCTGATTCTAATCCACTTCTCTCCTCCGACGTCTTTCTACAGACGGATGATTGCTGTGAATTCAAAAACAACTCACACCGAGTCCAAGGATCCTACGAGCAAAGAAAAATCAAGAAAAAGCCAGTTTGAAATTTATCCACTTATAGATGTCTGGAAAGATACATATAGCTTTAACTACATTGATAGCTCAGCTGTTTGACAAAATTTAGCATTCCAAAGAAGTTATTGGAATAAAGATGGAAATATTTTTAAGCAAGTCATGGGTAAAGATGCTAACCTGATAGCCAAGTTCAAAAGTAAGTATCATAGATAACCTAACTGCTTGTAACCATGTGTAGGGGGTGAATCTGACAATTGGATTGTTTTTACATCGTCAGATCAGAAGCGCCACAATACCTGGCTGAGCTCTCCAGACAGTGTCAAAACTTACATGGTCTCATGCATTCCTGATTTTCCAAAGGTATACCCACCCCCCCTCAACTCCATTACACTAGCATTAAATGGCTCTTATTGTCTTGATGGTTGAACAGGCTGAATTGTTTGCCTTGTTGGGCTTAGTCTTGAGGCAAGTCTGTACTTGCAGAATTCAATTCAAACATACTTCTTCTCAGTTGCCTTATTTACCTGTATTTTTTTTTCATAATTAATTGTGAAAATTGGAATTTTCCTTTTTGAAGTTTCTTGTTTATGTTACCTTCAAAATCTGACATTGTTCTTTTTTTCAGAAATTAATTGTTCTTGTTCTTGCTCCTTTCCACTCTCCCTGATCATTGTGTTGTCACCTGAATTTCCTCAAGGGCTCAGAGACTGTGGTATTATCCAACTTGAGTGGTCTTTTTGTTGTAGTTAGTTGTATTCTCTTGACTGGTTAACCATGACATCTTGTCACTTCTTATCTTCCAAGCAAAGAGACAGTCTAAGCCCGCATGCTCCATGATAACCCTAGGACAGAAGATCTGAATGGAGTGTCCATGGTACAAGGTTGTACAATGTGCAGTCAACCTATCATAAAATATGAATTTCACAAGGTAATGATCAGATCAAAAATCAAACTTGGTATGGCATGTGATAAATGTGCACAAATTTTTCTTCTGGAGTAACTTGCATTTAGTCATTTTCCCAAAACAATTCAAAATTTATCACTATAAAATCTTGGCCACATGATAAATTGAATGGTCAATAGGTAATTTTTAAGGACATAGCACTAAAGAAAGGGTCTTGTCTAATAAGTTTTTATTTTCATCTTTTTTCACCATTTTTTTGTAGGATTTGTATAGGTTTTGGTGGGGGCATCAAGTCCAATAGTCCAAAAACAAAGGGGAAAAAAAGGAAAGAAACAGAAAGCATAGAAGAATAGTAAGAAAGACCAGATTTTATAACCCTTGTCCTTCTCCCTGACAAGTTTGTGAATACTACCTAGGTTGATGAATTCCAACAACCATTGAGGCTGGCTTATAGTTCAGTCAATCCTCTTTTCTTCATCACTCGGTGGACGGCATCAAGTTTAGCCTCAAGGCTTCTGATTCGTAAGTGGGTTTGACTATCAGTTTGGCAAACACATTGACCACTTGATGATCCGCCGCTGGGGTAAGGCGATGAGGATGGGGACACCACAGCAGGATTTGCTGGGTAGTCTGATCCAGGAGTAGTGTTGGATGGTGCATATCCAGAGGATGTAGGGTTTGATGAGGGGTACCCAGATCCTCCCCCGGTAGATGGGTAGCCTGAAGAACTTGAATCAGTGTTGTTGCTTGAACCTGGGTAGCTGGACCCTGAAGATGGATAACCCGACCCGGAGGTACCTTTTGAGGATGGATAACCTGAACTGGAAGGACTATCTGATGATGGGTAATCCGACCCTTTAGGAGTAGTTGATGATGGGTAACCGGAGCCAGAGGGACTGGTTGATGATGGGTAACCGGAGCCAGAGGGACTGGTTGATGACGGGTAGTCAGAGCCCGAGGGAGATGTTGATGATGGATAACCCAAGCCGGACGGTGACTTTGATGATGGGTAACCAGAGCCAGACGGACTGGTAGATGATGGGTAGTCAGAGCCAGATGGACTGGTTGATGATGGGTAGCCAGAACCCGAGGGAGAGTTTGACAATGGGTAATCAGAGTTTGAAGATGGATTGTTTGAGCCAGATGGATATTGGGATCCGTATCCATTGCCAGAGCCACCTCCGTTGGCGCTGTATGCACTTCCGCCATTGACAGTCTTCAGGAAGTTGTTGATGACCGAACTCTTTGTCTCAATATTTTGACTGACATTGATGTTGACAATAGTAGTACTGCTCTGTCCAATATGCACCCCATTTGATCCTTTGGATGGGTTTGAACTTGTGAGCCCAATGCAGACCTGTTTGACAACTAAGAAACTTTCCTGTTGGGAGAGAGAGAGAACACGTCATTGACAAGTGATCAGTGATCGGCACTTTCCTTAGACAACTTTTTTTTTGAAAAAAAAAAAAAACAATGTACTTTACACTCTTGGAAGACTTGTTTGATAGTTGTAGAGGTACTGGTACTTGAGCTACCAGAGCTTCCACTTTGACAAGGACCTTGTCCTCCAATGCTGGTAATAGTGACCTTTGACTGATTGCTGGTATGACCGTCCAAAGAAGTCAAAGATGAGCTTTGGTTCTTAGATAAAATCGCATCATTCCCATATCCATGTTCATAGGAAGATGGCTCAGTTTTTTCTTGAGATGCGTGGGTAGATTTACGGAGAGACAAGTCAGAGGTGCTGGAATTACTGGCTGTGGTTTGGTAACCCCGTTTTTGAAAGCTTGCACTCGTGCCAGTGGGCGGTGTGCGGGAAGATGCATCATTTAAGCTGCCATCGGCCCCCGTAGTATATCCGCTGGAGCTCCCATCGGAGCTTCCCTGCGAGCCTCCAAAACCGTTTGAACTTCCTGTGGCATTGCCGCCGGAACCGCCAAGCCCATTAGAGCTTCCAGTGGCATTATATCCCGTGGAGCCGCCGCCAAGTCCACCGGAGCTTCCAGTGCCATTGTATCCCGTGGAGCCGCCAAACCCGGGGGAGCTTCCAGTGGCATTATATCCCGTGAAGCCGCCGCCAAGCCCAGCGGAGCTTCCATCCTGATGACCCCCATAACTACTGGAACTAGAAGGGTCACAGCTTGCGCTGCTCTGGGATGAGCTACTTTCGGTGGTATAAGTCTGCTCGATGGTGGTCATTTTCTCTGAGAAAGTCTGTAAGTAAGTTTGGATTTCCTGCGCCGGAGGGCACTGCGCCGGAGCGATCTGACAAGTGGTAACCTCCTTTGTGGCAGTCAACTGAACGACGGAATACATCATCTTGGAAACACTGCTTCGCGTCTCCTTGACCAGGCTGAAGGTGTTTTGCATGCCATTCTGTTGACAGAGCGTTTGAAATTTGTCGAGGCGGGTGTAATAGGTCGACAAAGTACTCAAGGAGGTAGCAGAAAGCGTGATATAACCCTTGCCTATTTAACGTGCATCGACGGTCGTATGATCAGTACTCCGCAAAACAAAAATTGTGAAATCAATGAAAACTCACTGTCGCAATTGCCAGCGCCTTGGTCAGCGGCGGTAGTGTTGGTGGTGGTGGTAACGCTTGAACTAGTGTTCTGACTCAAGCTGGAGGAGCTCGACTGGACGATTGACTGGAGCTGACTCGCGTACGGAAGCAATCCCGGTAAAGTGTTCAACGGAGTATCCAGGATGCTCTCCATCAAAGTGTGCCAGTTGGATTGACCCATGTTGCCGAGATTGGCCGAGCCAGAGCTACCCGGGGACAAGCCAGAGTCTCCCGAGCCGTAGCCAGCTCCGGTGCCTGAGCCGTAACCAGAACCGGTGCCTGAGCCAGAACCGGTGCCTGAGCCAGAACCGGTGCCTGAGCCAGAACCAGAACCGGTGCCTGAGCCAGAACCGGTGCCTGAGCCAGAACCGGTGCCTGAGCCAGAACCGGTGCCTGAGCCAGAACCGGTGCCTGAGCCAGAACCGGTGCCTGAGCCAGAACCGGTGCCTGAGCCGTAACCAGAACCGGTGCCTGAGCCGTAACTAGAACCGGTGCCTGAGCCGTAACCAGCGCCGCTACCCGAGCCAGATCCTGAGCCAGAGCCATAACCAGCTCCACTACCGGAACCGGAACCTGAACCGAGTCCGCTGCCCGAGCCTGAGCCTGCGCCTGAGCCATAACCAGATCCGCTACCCGAACCGAAGCCAGAGCCGTCGGAGCCAGAACCAACTCCACTTCCCGAACCAGAGCCGAATCCACTCGTAACGGCAGAATTTGGGTCACCTGCAGGCGTAGTAAGCTGTCTTCTTAATTTTGTGCCAGCCATGGTATTATCGACTAGTAAGAGAGGGCAGAGGATAATTGAGAGGTATACATAGCTCAACATGATTCTAAAGTAAGTTGGCTTATTCGAATGATGAGGAAAAGGTTGTTGGGTGTCTTTTTGTTCGAACACTGGAGTAGGTCGGAAATATAGCTCAAGCTTCGAGATACCGAACGAGTTCAACTATGAGCTCTCGAGGATACTTCTAAGTTACTGGTGATGTTGGACTACCAAACGCTCGTATTTACTAAGCTAGTGAAGTGAAGTGCTGTCGCAGTAGAAGATTTGTATTTGTGGAAGAAAAGATTGTAATACTAATCCAGAGAAAAAAAAGTGAGGTGTGTAATGTCCGAAGCCGTTTGGTGCTATGTTCTGAAATGATCGTTAAAGTGTCTACTAATGTGAAATCTTTTCTATCCAAGGAAGAAAAGAAGAGGAAATGAGAATGAAAGAAAATGATGAAAGAATTCGAGTGACGCTCTACTCAATCTTATATGGTGATTTACCTGATAAGCCGTCGGCCAAGATTGTGCCCTACTTGACGCACTGCAGCAGGGGTAGCAAGACTGAAGGCGGGAAGCCCCCTATCTCTAAGGCAATGTCGATGAAAAAGTTATCACTTGACAATCGAACCTCGGTCAACCAATAAAGCAAGGCAAATTGAGGAGGTTGAAGCGCCTGTTAAAACAAACAAACCTTCGCCGTCACTAATCCCAACTATTGCGAGTTTCCCCCGGATTCATCAAAAAGATCGAACGGCCTGATCGTCGTGTGTCCCCCAGCGAAGTCCGTCGGGTGACGCCTCGACAGGCTCGATGTTGCGCTGTCGACATGTTACTTGGGCGAGGCTGCTCCAGTCGCCCCCCTTGAGCTGGGTTCTCGGGAGTAAGTAATTAATTACATGCCGACCGGCCCTCGATTCTCATGTTTGAGTCAACTGGTTGCTATGTGATCTAGATTTAAAGAATACGGATGGGAGGTGAATGCGTCAAGGTTAAAAGTCTCGTCAGCGGCGATTGACATACATCATAACCAGCGAGACCAAATGGCCCCGTCAAATCATACGGCAAAAATGCCTTCGAGGCCGGGCATCGCAGGGCAAGTAATCGAGGAAATAACAAGTAAACTTATGCTGTGCCAAGACGCCTTGAGGTAAATATGTGAAACACAGAACCTATTGTGAAGTTGTTGTGGCGAAGCTTCAATCCGCTTGTTGCAGATTTGAGGTTTGGCGGCAACGAGCCGTCGGACCTTACACGCTCCTAGCGTAACCCAGCCCCCTCTTAAGGGAAGGGCGCGCACCTGCCAGGCGCCGATCCGGGCTGGACGGAAAATGAGAGTAGCCGTATTTGATGTCTTCCGCCTCTTCCGCCGATTTGAGAAGCCTTCTTCCCACCCAGTTAATATACATAGTTTTACACCCCTCCCATAATCGTTCTTCTCAATGTGGGAATTACTGATCTCCAGGCAGTGCACTGTCACAGATTCTGAAGTTTGAACATACCAACTTCAGCAATGAAGCATGCAACCAATTTATTTCAATCTGGCCTCCTGTCCTGCTTCCTTTTTTTAATTCCAAAGTTTGAAACCAACATATATTATTCTCCAAATCCAAAAGCATATCCTGTTTGAAGAGACTCTGCCTGATAGTTTCAATTTTGGTAGGCTGAGTAATCTCATATGATACATGATTTCTCTAGACCCAACACAATGTAAAGCTGGGTACATCCAACTCCCTATTGTCCCATATCCCGTGATGCACATGTTCTCCTATGGGTTGATAAGTCCAGTTTCCCAGAATTTTGCTAATTTTTGTGGATCCATATTTATATGGGTTACATGGGACTATGGGTGAAAAGGCCATGGTTGTCAGCCTCTGTGTAGCCAAGGACTGATAACCTTCTAGCTACACAAGGTGCAAGGTAAAGAATAAGGGTTAAAATGTGCAGGTAGCACAGTAAGGCAGATTTTAAAAGAAATAAAAGAACAAAAAAACAATCATGTTTTTTAATAACAGAGGGGCCTGATTACTCAGCACTGCCAGCATAATTGGCTAGGCTGAGATTGTCCCAGTTAAACTAGGATGCACCCAACCAATTTAAACTTGGTTGATATTAACCAATGAAATTGAATTCAAAGGGGGGTACATTGTATTTGTATTTAATTGGTTGAGTTCAACCAAGTTTGAATTGGTTGAGTGCATCCCAGTTTAACTGGGATCATCTTAGCCCAGTCAATTATGCTGGCAGTGCGGGGTTGTTATGGTGCCCTCTATGAATCATGACCTATGGTTAACAGGGGGTATTTTGGGTACCTGATGTCCGGTCCTTTGATAAGGAGTAAACCCAGATTAAAACAACCAAAAAGAAATACCAAAGGAAAATAAACCTACTTGTTTATACCTTAATTCTGGGGATTTCTTGAAGGGTGAACTGCTTTGGGAGCAATCACATTGGTGAGTAAGAGATGGCAAGAATGCTGGGGTACAGTTTTTGAGGAGTAGATGGCAAAATTCAGGAAAGAAACAGCAGTAACAGGGCAATAACAAGTTGACATAACTGGTTGATGGTGGTGGTAAATGCTGGTAATTGATAATGAAGATGGGGGATCAGAATGAGGGGGGAAACAGAGCTCATTATATATTCCTTCCAGCCCCCTATGTGCGCTCTCAAAGCCTGTGTCAGCTTGCTACTATAGCAGAGACAACCTTCCATAGGTACAAAAACAAAATAAATATACATAAAGAAACATTATTACTAATTTATCCACACAAAACAAATAGAAATACTAAGCAACAAAATTGGTAATAAAATCAAATAAAAATAAATGAAAAATAAATTAAAAATAATTATAAATGGGCATTAATAAAAAAACGCGGGTTTTCCGCGCATACACGCGGTTTTCTGCCAGACCCCGCTGCGGAGCACACACGGGTTTCCGCGCAGGCATGCGGTTTTTTTGATTTATTTTTCACGGCTGTATGTTGAGCTTTTTCCATGATTTTAAATCATTTCCT